>ML798831.1:107965-119089 GCA_009831015.1 Picea engelmannii
CAACCAGATCGAGCCCCAACTCCTTATACCCCGATCTCGTTGGGGACATGCAAAGAAGGATCGAGAATGAGCAGACCGCTTTGATACCACTGATCCGGATTTATGTAGGAACACAATGAAATACAGAAATACACATAAACACAAATATGCAGCGGAAATAAGACTTCATTTCATTAATAACAAATTACTGAAATATGCTTACAGACAGAATGGAAATAAACTAGCTAGGGCGCTGGTAGCTTATCTCTGAGAAGAGATGTGGCTGCTACTCGCATCTGTGAGAAGATGATTTCCCTGAGGCTCTGAAGGCCCTTTTACAATAAACGGGAATGCCAAAAGTCCTAGACATCCAAAAACCTAACCCTGGGAGATGAAGCGCCAAAAGTCATGTGGGCCCCGTTTGGGTAAGTTGGTACATCAACTTCTCGGGGTCGTAACTTTTGCATACGATCTCCGTTTTAGGCGTATGATATCCCATTGGAAATATCTATCCGAGGACTACAACATTTTCACTGTAACTGCCACATACCCCAAAAAACGTCGTTTAGGGCCTTAAAACGGCTCCAGAAGTTCAAGACCCGAAAAACTGCTAAAAATAGTAAACTGTGCGAAAACTAAAAAACTGAAAGAAGAAATGGTGGGGGTCCAAGTGGAATAGGTGGGTGGCCACCAATATCCACCTGGATCACTGGAGTTCTTTAATGGTGGAATCCCTGTTAGACTTGGTCCCACTAGGACTTGGACTCTGTGTCCATAGCTTTCATTCTTATCTCCTGTACTCAGCTAGAATGTCATAGTCTTCGAACTCTGAGTACTGACCGAACACTAAGCACAGAGTAAGTGAACCAACAACTCTAGAGTCTATCTGTGGAGCCCATAGATCTCTTTTACATGATAGTACGCCTTAGTCTCTGAACCCTGTACATTGACCGAACTCTGAGCATAGAGCTCATTACTGAGGAGACGAACGATATTGTTTCTTTTTTTCCTGGAGCATCACTGAGGAGACCTTAGTATGTTTACTGAGCTTAGAGCTAGTCACAGTGAAAACCATCAATTCCGATTTCTTGGAGTCTTCCTAAGGAGACCTTAGTTCTTTTTCTTTTCTAGATTATCTCAGCCTCTGCATTTTGAGTTTTGATTGATTTCTGAGTACAGATCTAGCTACGTTGGGGACCAATATCTCTATTATTATCTGGATTCTCCTAGAGCATAAAGATAGCTTCTATGGAGACCTTTTGTTTCTTCCTGGAGACTCTCGGAGGAGACCTTAGTTCGATTTCTAAACTTAGAGCTAGTTACAGTGAAAAACATTTGTTCTAATATTGCCAGGAGTCATGTTGAGGAGACCATAGTCCTTTGTCCCTACTAGAATTCCTCAGCCTCTGCACACTAATTTTTTAGCACAAAACTTGTTATTGTGGAGACCTTTATCTCTTTTTTGTCTGGAGCCTCCCAACCTCGTACTTTAACCTCCTCCTTGACCTTTGACTTGAGCCCACCTACCTATGAACATTCTCCTTCTGTCTGTTCTTTTATCTATGACCTGACCAGATACCATATCTCTGACCATGTTTCACGAGACCCAATACTACTCTTGATTTATCTTATTTTACTCCACCTCTTCACGAGATTTCCTCCTGATGGAGGCATAAATCAAAGAACTTATGAGTGCTCCTGACGAATCCTTTTGGAATAGTGAGGAACTCCACACTTTGGTGGATAAACTCATTAGGAGTGAAAGCACATATTTGGCCTCTTCTACCATTTCATCATCATCCTTACACATTTCTCCCAATGACTTCCTAACCACACCTAATACTACTCTCTCCCACCCCCCAACGACTATTTTATATGACTCCCATGCCTTGAAACTCCCCCACATAACATATCTCTCTACTAACCTAGACTCCAGTTCACCAAACCCCCTTTCAGCCTCACTCTATAATACTTTCCCTCCTTCTACCACACCCGGTCCCCCTCTGTGCTCTCGTGGGACACAGGACCACCACTCTCCTACTGGCCATACATCCAACTCTAGAACCACACATAGACCTTACTCACAACCACATGGAGGCAAGAAAGCATCTCGACCTTGGACATCCAAAAAAGCAAAAAACAAACTCACTCTTGGAACTAATATTGGACTGGGAGAGACTATCTACATGGCTCTCTACAGCCTTGTGGGTAGGCTATCATATATATATCTCTACAAGATGGACTTGGATACCTATCTGACTATCTCATGGAAGCCTATCGTGGGATATGTTCCTTTCCTCACACATTTGGGGCGGGGTTGGCTCCATTTTCACTTCAAAACACCTAAAGACGCCACCACCATTCTAGACAGGCTCTGGCCCATAGATGACAACAGTATCATGTTAAAACGGTGGAGAGTAGGCTTCGACCCAGCCCAAGACTACTTTCGTCTTCACCATCTTTGGGTTCTTCTCCCAGGACTGCCTCTACATCTTTGGAATGAGAAGGCCCTCATGGCTATCGAAAACTCCCTGGGTCGATACATCTCCATAGACTCCAATATATTTACTGGACTAGATAAGAAATTGGAAAGAGTGTTAGTCAAACTGGATATACATGAAGATCTCTCATAAACACTAGACATAGACTGGCGAGGACACATTACTTGACAAAAGCTTGACTACCTTGGCATCCTTTTCAGATGCACACTCTGTAGACACATTGGACACTTGAGGAAGAATTTCTTAGGAACACATGAAGAGGACACCTCGGAGGAAACTATGTTATAACTTTCTACAAATATGGCCTCCCCACCGGTTTACAGCCACATAAACCTCCCAAATATTCCAGATGATGGTACATCTCCTAGAATGGATACAAAATTGGTAAGATCAAAGTCATTTTTCCTACTCTATACTCCTCACTCTCCTCTCTAGAATTTGATTTCATTGATAACACTCTACAGTTTAACTTGGGACCAACATTTACACCTCCTGGGATTGTTTTTCCCCCTCCTTCTCTGCCCAGGCAGCCAAACTCCTCCCAAACTTATTCTGCTCACACAAATACAATACTGACTGATACCATCACCACTCCTCTTACTACTCTCTCCTCTGGAATGACCACGACCTGCACTCTGCATACATCCCCCATTTCTCATACTCGTACCTCCACCACACTTACCTTCAAACCAACTACGTAGACCCTCTACCCGACCTCCCTTTCTACAAATCCCCCCACCCTTGATCTTCTATTGATGTGTGATCACACTACAATAAACACACAACTACCTCACACTCAGCTCTCCCCTATACCCAATGATTCTTTTTACCTATCAACCCACCCTGTCCCCTCCAAGAATCCAGTCTGGGTCGAGAGTGAACACACACAGTTTCCATTACTCATTAACTCCCATGATCAGTAGGTTGTGAACAACAGTGAACAGATCCACGAGTAGGAGAGATCTTCTTATCTACCACGATCGATCGAGTCCGACACTGGTGAAAACACCCTTGGAGATGTCTTGAACACCCTCCTACCCTCCTACAAAGAAATCTTATCACCCACACCCTTGCCCAACTACAGAGGATCTACTTCTCTTTTTTCAGAGACCGGTGTTTATCAGAGGCCAGCTGAGACCTCATCTCCTGTATAGGATAGATATTTTACTTGGACCAAAGGGCATGATTTTGAACACTCTCCCATCAAAACCCGTAGTGCTCAACGCAGAGATGGAATTCCACCATCACATCATGTGGACACATCACATACTTCTGATACTGGGGATCTTAGAGGCATGAAATCCCTAGCAAGAGAAAAATCATGATCTTTCTCTCCCTCAACATCAAAGGGGTGGGGGGCCACCTAAAATCTGCCTCATTCAGAAGACTCCTTTCACACATTTCTCCAGACATCATCTTTTTACAGGAAACCTTGGTAGATAGAAAAAAGGCCAGAGGCTTCCTAAATCAATTTCACTCCAACTGGAATACATGTACAATCAACTCACTTGGCTCCTTCAGAGGATTAGCAGTACCTTGGAATCCTGATTGTTTTGACTTTCTCCCTTATCTCTACTGCGGAGGCATTCTTTTGGCTGGATCTAGTCGCATCACCAACAAGAGATATAATATGCTCAACATATATGGACCTTGCTCGGATTGACAACAATTTTATGAGAAGATAGAAGACAGATGGCTTCTAGACCTACCAAACTTGATCATTGGTGGCGATCTAAACTTAACAACATCCCTTGGAGAGGTTTGGGGTCCCTCAGCTACTCCTGACACACTGGCTCAATATTTCCATACACTCTTATATGCTCACCACTTAGTGGACTTTGCGCCTTACTCCTTGACACCCACTTGGCATAATGTACGAGAAGGGGCAGCAACCATCTCAAAGAGACTAGATCGATATATACTTTCTGAACATCTCTTTTCCCCAGATGACAGGTTGCACACTTGGGTCTGTTATCCTTATCTTTCTAACCATGCTCCAATAGCACTGCACTTGGAAACAACCCGCTGCAAAATAGAATATCCCTTCAAGCTCAATGCAGACTGGTTATATGAACCCAATTTTAACACTATTGTGGCAGAGGTTTGGAAGGATAACACCCCCTAAATGAACAGTGCATACAAACTCGCATAGCATGGAATATCATATGCCTCAAAGGCAGAATCAAAAGATGGGTTGCTACTCATCAAAAATAGAATTCCCATCGGCTACTAGAGTTAGAATATTCTATCAAGGATCTTGTTCTTAATGAAGCCAACATAGGGATTACTGGAGAAGATAATCTTGCCATCAAAAATCTTGAAACAGAAAGAAACACTTACTTCTTAAAAATGAATCCATATGGAGGCAACGTAGCAGATCCACATGGCTAAAATGTGGAGACCACAATACCAAATATTTCCATAAATTAGCTAATTCCCGTAGAAATAATAAACATATTTGGGAAATAACTAATGAGGATGGAATTATCCATAGAGAACAACAAGCTTTAAAATATGCAGATGTCAATTACTACAAGCCCTTCTTTGATCAGAATCCCTCAACTAATCTACATAGCACAGTTCTGGTGGCAAGTCTCTATGCTCGCTTAGTTTCGGAGGTAGACTTATTATCTATGGACAGTCCTTGCACACCTCAGGAGATCTTAGTGGCATTAAAATCCTTCTCCAAGGAAAAGAGTCCAGGCCCAGACAGCTGGACGGTAGAATTTTACTTGCATTTTTTTAACTTGGTTCGTCCTAGTCTCCTGGCGCTTGTAGAAGACAACAGACTTTGTGTTAAAGTGATAAGTGCCATCAACTCCACATTCCTCACTCTCATTCCCAAAGATGCTTCCCCCTCCTCCTTTGGAGACTATAGACCTATAGCTCTATGTAATCTTTGCTACAAACTTATCTACAAAATCATAGCTATTAGAATCAAGCCCATCCTCTCCCGCTTTCTCTCCACAGAACAGTTGGGCTTCTTAAAAGGTCAACAGATTCTAGATGCCATAGGCATAGCCCAGGAATGACTTCACAGTATCAAATCCAAGAAATCCACTGCACTCATCCTCAAACTGGATCTCAAAAAATCATTTGACTACATAGACTGGGATTTCCTTAGATTGATCTTAACACAGACAAGCTTCAGTCAACAAATGATTAAGTGGATTATGAGTTGTGTCTCCAGTGAAAATCTTGGCATCTTGGTCAATGGAGAATTCTCTGACTTCTTCTGCATGGGCAGGGGACTGAGGCAGGGCTTCCCTCTCTCGCCATTACTCTTCATCATGTTAATGGAACCCTTGAGCCTACTTCTCAAATCATCACAATCAGATGGCAAAATTTCTGGATTAAAGGTCTCAAGAACTATCAAGATCTTGCACCTCCTTTTTGTGGACGACATTCTCATCGTGACAAAGGGTACTCTACAGGACTGGATAGAAATAAAGGAGATCCTTCATACATTTTGCAGTGCCACTAGCTTGAATATAAATTTGAACAAATCTTCTTTCTATTTTGAAAATATTCCCTATCCTACCTTAGACTAGATCAAAGATATTTTTTCCTTCACATTTATACCACTCTCCTCTGGACTTTCATACCTGAGCTATCACCTAAAACTAGATTCATACAAGCCAACAGACTGGAATTGGCTTCTTATCAAAGTGGAAAAAAGGATAGGACACTGGAGCACGAGATGGCTCTCACTCGGAGGACGCTTCACCTTGCTCAAATTTGTTCTTGAAGGGAAAGAAGTATATTGGATGTCCCTGGTTGCCATACCAACCTCGATTCTCACAAAAATATGAAAGATGATGTTCACTTTTCTTTGGTCCAGCTATCTAGATCAAACTCGCCAACATCTCTGCAGTTGGCTCACTCTTGCCAAACCAAAGAAAAAGGGTGGATGGGGGATACAAAAACCACACATTTTTAGTCAAGCCCTTGCTGCCAACATTCTCTGGTGCGTCTTGATTAAACCGAGCATTTGGCATGTTGTAATCTTAGACAAATACCTCTACCACCATAATGTCAGTAGTTGGCTCATGGCGGAGACTGATATCCCCAGATCGTCCTCCCTCTTCTGGAAAAATCTTTTGAAAGCTAAACCTTTGATCACCTCTAAGCTCTATTGGCGTCCAGGCTCAGGGCACTCGATTGAAATTGGCCTAGACCACATCCTGGGGATGGATGCCTCTATTACGCTCTCCCCACATTTGATATCCTTTCTGAAAACCAAACACATCCGCTACCTTTATCAAATTTGCATTTCCAGTGGATCGGATGCCTTACCGGACTCTTGGATTACCAACAACTCCCTTGGACTCATCGTTGTTGCAACCCACGAATGGATAGAGTACGACCAGGTACTCACTCAGCTCGGGATTCATCTCACTACAACAGAAGATCAACTCTATTGGTCGGGGGGCGTCCACTCAGGTATACTCACTACACAAAATGTATACGCTAAGATTTCAAATACTCAATGGCATACAAACCACAGCCGCTGGAAAAATTGTTATTGGTCCTGGTGCTTACCTCCCAAAATTAAATTCTTCACTTGGTTATTGATAGAGCACAAAACAAATACTTGGGATATCCTCTTGAGAAAAGGATGGACAGGCCCTGGCTATTGCCAACAAGACTCAGAATCTATCAACCATCTCTTCATAAATTTCCATTTCTTCAAACAAGTCTAGATTATTACCACCTCGGCTCTCAAATCACAATCCTCCTGGGACGGCTCCAAGATAGTAGATTGCTTTGAAGCATGGACCAGCTTCAAACACATTCACACAAATCTCCCTCCTTTCATTTGTTGGATAGTTTGGTTGGAAAGAAAATCAACTATCTTCAACAATACTATCCCATCAACAAGAGCAGTTTCACACAAAGCACTTGGCTTATACCACTCCTGGATGAACAAACATGCCAAAAAATCAAGAATTTACTGCAACAAACAGAAACCAACGCAAGAAGTTATTCCTACAGGTTGGTTTGATGGGGCAGTCTCGGAAAATAGATCGAGAAGTGGAGCTAGAGGTTTAATTCAACTCACTCATAATTCTTGCTACAAATGGACATATAACTGTGGCCAGGGCACCAATACCAGGGCAGAACTTTTGGGCGTCTGGGCTACGCATCTTCTGGCTTCTAGACTACACATAGATGCCCTTCAGGTTGTTGGGGACTCCAGAATTGTTATAGATTGGATGAGTAACAAAGGAGACCTCCAAGTTGTCTCCCTACTTGCGTGGAAAGATAGAATCAGAAATCTGCAGACTACATTTCAGAAGATCAACTACATCCATACACACTGTGAGCATAATAATTTTGTTGACCACCTCTCTAAGGAAGCGCTTTAGAAAAAAGTTGGAATAATCACATACAATCTTTGGATAGATGGCCATGAGGGACCGACTCTATCCATATCCTTGTGCTAAGATTAGATCACAATCCATCTACCTCAGCAGAATTTCCTGACAAGAAAGCAGGATATTTTCTGAACATAGCAAACATACTACTCCTACTACTCGAGCCTTCCCCACTCCTCTTCTAGCATTTTGTTGACATGAATTTCAAATGCACGGTTTCTTTAGTTAGAACTTCTTCCTCATGCTGGTTGAAAGACCGCCATTGGAGAAAGTTCACCAAGCATTACATATTGGATGCACTTTGTAATTCTCCTTGTTGTGAGCACAAATTATATACAAATATATAATCGATAAATTTCCCTGTTGGAAAAAAAAAATGAATACGGGATCAACATTGCACCCCATCCAAATTTCCATCATTTACAGTTAATTACACGGATCTTCGATCAAAAGAGTACACTATATGTGCATAATATCATCTAGTATTAGGGTTATATATATATATATATAACCCTTTCAATTATAGTATACACTTCTTGTTACACTTACAACTTATATTATGTATTATAATATATAATTGGAATTGGTTATTAATTTTTGTTTTCCCTAGAAACAAAAAGTTGGTTGTTAATTTTAAATTTATAAAATCTAAGTAACTTTATTTGTCATTAAAATATATTCGATTAGAATATAAGAATTGATATAATACCATCATAATGGTAATTCTTCGGTAATTGTGTACCTCCACGATGATATTTTCTTTGTTTACATGTAAATTTCATTTAAGGATTTTTAAAATCATAATTTTCATGTTTTGAACCTAACAATTAACCTTGCCTAATATAAGTATACTTAATCACTTACTCATAAGTATAGGTTCTAATTATTATGTTATTGTTTATTCATTTACCATTTATTTAAATTTTAACAATTAATTTGGACTAACCAACATCTTGAAATTATAATGCAACTAAAATATACTATTATATATTACACTTATAATACAACTAATATATATATGTGTGTGTGTGCGAGAGATTTCATAAGAGTCAATGTCAAATAAGATATCATCAAAATTCAAGCATCTGGCGTACATATTTATATAATTTAAGGTTGTTGAGACACGTGTGCCTGTGATTTCATTTACTCATCAGTATACTACGTGACTGCATTCAAACTGAAATTGGCAGAATCTTAAATTTCAAGTTTTTTTGTCTCAATTTTAAAATTAATTGTTAGGTAAGACATATACGTTGATAATTAATAGAAGCAGTTAGAAAGAAAGAAATAGTAAAGTGTCTTTTATCAACTATCTTTCAACATGAATTGAACATAATTTAGTTAATAAGGTATATCATTAAATTAGATGATTGTAAAAATACTTTAGTATGTATATAGTGTCAAATCTTTGAGCATTATGTCAACAATAACATATCTAATTACATTTTTATATTTACCATTAACATATCTAATTACACCTATATATTTAACATTGAAATTCTTCAACGATTATAATAAATAAAATTCCAATAACAATCAGTCAATTGACAATATTTATTATTTAAAGATATTGAGAGCCAACAGTTAACTATAGTAATTGATCTATTGAGTTACATGTGATTATGGGTAGTTGTTCGTATCGGAATTAATTCTTGATATCATTTGGAGTAACATCGGTATGTGGTACACAGTCATCATGAATATTTTATCAATTTAAATTATACCTTCACCACATTATGATCAATTAACCAAACATAACAATAACAAGGAAAATCTTACAGGTGGAAATTTAATTAGATCTCATCATTATTCACTTAAATGAATCAATTAACCATATGCTAATTGGATTGTGCATGTGCATCTCCGGATAACTTTCGTGTTTGGAGCGCTAGGGTTTTAATGGACCCGAGAAATCTACTTGACAACCATATGTCGAGAGAAAATATCTTTAGCAGCATCAGGTAGCAAGGGGATTAAGCGTTAATTGATAATTATTAGGATTGAGGTTTGGTCGCAGGTTCAAACCCACGGTCATTCCCATTAACACTAGGTGTATCTTTTGGTCGTCTGCTCCATTAACTTTGGCACCCAATCCTTTATCCCATCATACGATCGAGCGCTAAGACGATATGATTAATTGTAGGGGGATAGCAACCTAGTTACAATCACAATGTAGAGGGTGCCTGCAATTACCATGCGTTGACGTGTGTCCTCCTTTTTGTAGCATGTGCTCTAATTCCCAAGGGGGTCGCCCTTGTTAACCTCCACATAGTTTTCCTATGCACAATAGATCTTAGCCGTAGATCTATTCTTTCCAATGAATGGTCAGATATATCCTTCTATCGTGAAATTTGTGGTGGGACCGTGATGTTGACATATTGGGGTTTCATAAGTATCGTGCCACCATGCAACATACCATTGGTCAGTGATATGTGTTGGGGGGCGGTTGGTCGATCAATTGGAACTTGACGTGGAACCATAATTTAAGGATACCAGAATGTTGGGCTGTCAGGTTTCGGTGAACCACCTTTCTTATGCTATAACAATAAACTAGGTCGATAGGTCAATACACCAGTAGATCAGGTGTCGGGGCACTAGGCCATCGGGACATCAAGGCACTGGGCCACCGGGATATTGGGGCACCAGGCACAGAACTTCAATTATGCACTTATGTGTTAGTCCCAATATGTTTGGATTGGGTTAGGCCTTTGATCTCTACTCCTGCTCCACAATGATCGTTAATCTCATAGTATGAAGAATGGTCGTGTCTCCTCTTACCATGATATTGTTGAGACATTGGATCATCGTTGATCCTTATAGTGATCAACGGTGAATCTCTCCCACACTCCTCTTGATATTTCTAACCTACAAATCTCCCCTCTCGGCTTTACACTCGCACAGATCTAAGTATTCACACACACACTCGCATTCAAACTCAACAACTTAACATCGATTTCACATACGATCACAGTAAACTGAAATACAAATAAAATATATTGATTTATATTAAAAATCGAGCTCGTTTACATGCATAATATGGCCTCTATGGGTTAGGTCGTCCTCTCAACCTGTCTTTATATTGTGTCGGCCTCTTCTTTCATTGTTCCCAATGGATACACATAACAATGATGTTAAGAACCAAATATCAATATAGCATAGAAAAACCTCAGAAAAAGTACTCAACGCCTTGAAAAAGAGATAATTTCAGATAATAAGCCTCTTCGAGGGGGCAACCTCCTTTTACCCCACTTAAATGTTCAAGTACA
>ML798831.1:122887-150664 GCA_009831015.1 Picea engelmannii
TTGTGTCCTCATCATGAATTTCATGGGATGCATTTTCACTTTCAGGTGTCTTCTCTGTTACGAAATTTTTCAATACTTCCATGATCTCCTCTTTTAAACCATCCATCTTTACCTCCAACTTAGCTTCCATCTCTTGTAGTTCATCTTTTGTTACTATCTTCTTTTGTAAATAATTTATGTCCCTACGCATTTCTTCACCTTCATCAAGATTCCAAGTAGGATTGTCTGGAGGATTATTTGGTGTAGAAGTTCCCTTTTTGGGTGGCATGTTGGCCAAGTATCACTTTTGAACCTTGATTTTGAGGTGGTTCTACTAGACAATCTTTCTTCTATTGTATTTCCCAATTTTCGGACCTTCTGGGTATGAAACTTTCTTTGATGTAGTTCTCTGATATTTCTTCTCTGCAATGCCACAGGTCTGATCAAAATTGGATGTGCCAAGTGGAATTTACGATAACTTCCCCACAACTTGTCGATTTTTGTCCTTTCCAGGAGATCTCACTTGTATAGCGGGCCCCGTATAAAATAATAGATATAAAATTATGAAACGTGTACCAGAAATACTACAGACTGTCCACGATCGAATGAAACCAGCCCCACTCAATTTGGATACTCTAGGAAGAAGTTATGATTTTTTTACCAGGAACATCTTCTTGAGACTAGTCAATAGCACTAGTCAGATACCCTATCTTACACAACGTCTATCTACAAATTTGAGATGACCCAGAAGCTGAACGTTTTACCACAGATACCTTACTAATTTCTGTGAATAGTCTCCAAATTTCAGGGTCTGAAACATTACATAAAAAAATTTATAGCGAAAATTCCACAATGACTCAATTCAGTATGATTCCAAAACCCTATCTTGTACAGGTTGTATCTCCGAAAGTATAAGGCCTCAGGAGCTGAAATTTGAACCCAACGTACCTTGATCCGTCTAATAAATATCCTCCAAGTTGTTCCTTCTGAAACGTTGTAGAAAAAAAGTTATAGCGAAAATGCCAAGGTGTCTTAGATGTAGCAGCGAAACCCCAAGACCTTGAGCTCTGATACCATATGTTAAGAACCAAATATCAATATAGCATAGTGTTAGTGATAATTATTGTCATGGGTTCGAAAGAATTCGGGTCAAGCGAGCGGGCAAAATGTTGTTGGCAGCATCCAAGGTCTATTTTGCGAAGCAGATCAACGGTCGGTGGGTAATTGCAGTCAGTCGAGTCACGCCAAGTATAGCGCAGCATCTTTCAAAGAGGAGGACGGTCAGAAGTCTCTGTGGAGAACTCACGAAGTAGCGAGAAGAAGGGAGCCATCCATCTAAGGAGGACAGGTGTCAGAGATCAGTGATCTCGCGAACTCGGGAGTTCGCAGGGTAAAGACCCAAGTATTACGTACTCAAGTCGCGAGGACGCAAGGAGCGAGAAGGTGAATAACCGTTGGACCTGGATCGAGGAGAACCATTGGATCCACACGTGGGATTGAGTTTCAGGGCCTCGCAAGAAAAGGCTCGAGAATTTGGGCGCGGGGATCGCAAGATTGTGAGAAGCGATATCCCGACAGCTGGAGGCAGTGGGGGCCATAGCAGAGTCGGCGAGTGGAATACAGGTGGCACGAAGCCTCGGGATCTTTCCGCGAGAAGTCCTGAAGTATTGGTGTTAGGATCCACGAGACGCGAAGTGTTGAGATAATTTCGGGCCCAGGCCCATGGCATCGCCGGGAGAAGTAAGAGTCGTCAGATCTCTGAGGGACACGTGGTGCACGATTGGGATCCTCGCCTCCTTGCCCATCGTAAATTTAAAGCAGAAGGATTGACTCCCCCCAACCGTGAGTCGTGAAGTGCCGAGGGCATCCCGGGCTTAGGCCCACAGTATTGCCAAGAAGATCTCAGCCGTCCATCCAAAGCGGACACCTGGCTCGCGATTAGGCTCCTCATCTCCTCGCCCCTCGCAACTTTGAAGATCGAGGACCAGCCTCCTCCCAACCGCGAGACGCGAAGTGCCGAGGGCATCCGGGACTCGGGCCCACCATCTTGTCGAGAAGATCTCAGTCGTCCATCTGAAGAGGACACCTAGCGCGCGATTAGGCTCCTCTCCCCCTCGCCCCTCGCAACTTTGAAGATCGAGGACCATCCTCCTCCCAGTCGCGAGACGCGAAGTGCTGAGGGCATCTAGGAATAGGCATGTGGTCACAGACCGTGGTCACTTGGAGAAAGAGAGAAGTTGCGTAAAGAAGGCTGAAGCGCTGAGTTCAGTTACAGAGAGGATCGTCGCAGTCTCCAAGCGCCATCGAATCCGATCTCCATATTGTTTCTCGCCCGAAGTAAATGATGACAAGAGCGGGTGGTTGAGACTTCCTCTCATTCATTAAGTGAGGAAATGGAGGTTCTGGCAAGCCGTCTGCCCGAGGAGGTCCTGTGTGTCGATTTTCTCAAAGGCACCATGCTAAAGTCTTCAAATCAACAGAGAATTCTGCACACGCAATCTCGGCACTTAATGGCTCAGCTACTCTCCTTACAAGAACCATGCTTAGTTAAGATGGCACTTAAAAGAAAACATCAGTACAAGTTTGACTGAAGAGACACCCGACTTTGAGTAGTTGTACACGCCTCTGTGAGGTGAAGTTTCCTGAGTATATAGACTAAGTTTTTGTATTGGGTAGGTATCGATGGTTGAGAAGAGCTCTCGGTTGTAAAGTTTTAATGAAGCATTGTTTCTCTGGTTATGTATGAACTTTTGAGACTTCTCGCCTTATGAATGTCAGTTTCTTTCATGCCTTTGTTTGCACTGTTTTAGAGCAACTCGGAATTGGAGGCTCCAGTCGAGCTGTAGCTATTATAGGGTGATGTTGTTATGGATCACTGTAATAGTTGCACTGTCTCTAATCAGTCCTTGTGAGTTTCCCAGCGCTGAGTGACTTGGAATTGGAGGATCCAGTCAAGTCCCTTTTCAGTTTCTTGAGACCCTGAACCAAGCGGATCTTGCATTCAGAGTCTTTCTTCTGCAAACTGCCGAAAGCCTGTTGCCCAAAGTTGTTTGTTCACCTTTCTAACTAAGTCTTCCACCTGTTCATCTTTTAATCAACCCACTGGCTGAAGTTAGGTCGAGACCTCCTTTGTTACCTACGTACCAGACCCAGTGCCTGAGTTAGAGTTATATTTCCTCGAGTCTTTATCTCCATTCGGTCACCCCTTTATAAACAAAACGTGACATTAAACTGATGGGTGTCGGGCTCTGCTCCTACAAGCAATCCAGGAGTGACTTTCGACGCTAACACATAGAAAAACATCAGAAAAAGTACTCAACACCTTGAAAAAGAGATAATTTCAGATAATAAGCCTCTTCGAGGGGGCAACCTCCTTTTACCCCACTTAAATGTTCAAGTACAAGATGATTCAAATTGAAAATGTCTCCTTGGTATATATAGGAGACTAGGAGGTATAATTACAACTAATGGTCTAAAGCCGACATAAATAAAATCACATTACTAATATAATATGTCCCAATTAAGGGGTAATGAGCCAATATTAGGGCTTAACAAATGAACACAAAGTCGTGGATCATCTTGGATCCACTAATTACTCCTAAAATATCTAACAACATGTTTAATAAAGAAATTTCACACTAATGATCAACACACCCCACAAATTGTGGAGATAAAATTGCGTCCTTTTGCCACACTGCCTTCTGGAAGGTTGAAAAAACAATTCTGATTTGGGGGAGGGTCTATGCCCCTGCATCAAACGTTGATCTCCTTTGCATGACCATGTTGTTGTGAATTCTTGCACAACGACAAGTATATGTTGTCACGCAGCCTTGTTATAATTATAATTTTTTTTGTATACCAATTTTTAAGTAGAAGGTAATTCATTTTTATTTTTGATATAAAATGTTAATTTATTAAAAAATTGTGAAGTAAAATTTTAAGATTAAATTTTGGATAATTTAAAATGAAAATGATAAATATTTTTTATATAAAAATTTAAATTTTGTAATTATATTATATATCTTCTTTGTTTCCTTAAAATAAAATATTTGTATTTATTTTAAACTTTAATTTCAAATTAATTTTAAATTTTAATATGACTTATTATATTAAAAATAAAAATTCCCATATAAAATTTTAGATGATTTAAATTGAGATTCATGAATTTTTAATATATCGAAATTGAAATTTTATATGATTTAAAATGAGATTGGTAAATTTTTAATATATTGAAATTGAATTTTTAAATTTGTGTAATATATTTTCATTTTGTAATTCCTGAATGATAGATGTCGGGGGATGTGATTGGATTTGATACGCAGACTGAAGCGGGATGAGGAGGATTAGGGTTCCCGCAGGGCGGGGTCCTGTCATTGAGCTGACCCAACAAGCGCATCCAGTCACCTTTCCTCCTCCGGTTAGTCTTCAGTCGTGGCGGATGTTTTAGCTTCGGAAGTACTAACCCTTGGTCCCTGCAGTCGTGGAACTGCAATTCCCTTTTGTCGTGTTTTTCTCTACCTCTTCCACTTTCCCCTGGTGGAACCCTACTTTTTCTCTATGGATGTGGACCCCCGATCTCTCGACATACAATACTCTTTATGGCATGTGTTGTTGATCTCTCGTGGGCTGACAACGACGAGCTATGGGCCAACGATAACCTTTTCGTTTATGATGACACCTACAACCTTTTGTACAAGTGTGTGTGTCATCCCCTGACTTCACCTCCCCAAACATCCTATCCACTGGAATCCACTTTACCCCTGGCCCCGCATCAACCCTCAGATCGGATCTCTCCTTTTGCAGAGAAGCCACTTGGCTACATCCATGTGCCTGTCAGTCAGACTCACAGGAAGGCACATGGCTCCCTTCCTCGAGATACACCTTCTTCTCCTACACACACTACTCCTTTTCTTGCACCTACGGTCCCTTCCTCCATTTCTCACCCTTCCCCTACCTCTGCTCAATCCCTCAGAGGACTTGGTCGAAATAGGACTACAGGGGCCTTAGCTCGCGCTAATCGGAAGCGTAAATCTTGGAAATTCAGACAATTGACCTCCTGCTACATTCTAGGCAAAGATATTACCACAAACCGAGTTGCCAAAATTTCTCAAAGGGATCTCATGGGTAAATTTTATTATGTAAAGATGTTGAAAGCTCGTGTCATGACCTGGTTACAAGATCACTGGAAACCTATTCCGGGTTACTGCCCGAGGGTCAACCTCCTCTCTAACCACTAGTTTATATTTCATTTCCTTTCGAAAGAAGATCTCTTAAATATTTTAATTTGTCTGTGGCTTCTTGACCGTGGAGTCCTCGTGCTCAAGAGATGGGCTCCCGGGTTCAATCCTCTTTCTAAAACCTTCAGAAAAAGATTCTTGTGGGTGATGTTGCCGGATTTTCCGCTTGAACTGTGGTCTCTACCAGTTTTCGAAGCGGTGTCCAACTCATTGGAAACTTCATGTTTTTTGATGATCATTCTAAGTTAAGGTGGGTAAATAAAAGAGTAGCTTGGGTTCTGATCGAGATGGACCTTGATTGTGGACTTCCAAAATCACTTAATATTTGTTTTGGGGACCATTGTTTCAGTCAGCCTCTCAACTACTGGCAGGAGCCCTTCCGCTGCCATTTTTGTTGGCAAACCGATCATCTGCAGAGTACGTGTTCACTAAAACAAGATGATTTTTCTAGGATAGATTTGGATCAGTTTAATCGGCCAATGGATAGCAATTATTTCATGGTTGTAGGTATCTTTATGGAAGGAAGGTTTAAACATTCGGCAGATCCATTCAAGATGTTAAATTGTTATGCCCCTTATAAAGACATAGAAACTTTTTGGAATCAGCTTCTCGACTCTAGATTGATAGGAGAAGAAAATCTTATCATAGCCGGCGACCTTAATTTTACTCTTTCTGCTAGGGAAATCTAGGGTGATCATGCTCATATTGACCCTATGGCATATTTTTTCTCCAACTTACTTCAGAGCACAGGGTTAATTAATCTCCACCCTTCTGTTATGACTCCAACTTGGTGGAATGGTAGATATGGCTCCTCAGGTATCTCCAAGAGACTGGATCGCTTTCTTTTAGCACCCAATCTACTTGATTCTCAACTTAACTTCCGCTCCTAGGCTGTTGCTTCAACAATTTCAGACCACAATCCGATATGTTTACAAGTTGGAGGGATTTCATGTAGTGTTGTGTCCCCCTTCAAATTCAATAACACTTGGCTAGACGATTCGGACTTTAACACTTTAGTCCGATCTTCCTGGGATGAGATGCACAACTAGACTGGTAGTTCTTCAATACTTCTCCTATGCGACAAACTAAAACACTTGAAAAGATCTGTCATCAAATGGAAGACTCTTAAAAAGATGCAGCTTAATGAAGATTTATACTCCATTGATCATCATATTAATGTTTTGTTTGAAAAGTGCTCCACTCAAATCTTCGAGCAAGAAGACCTGGTTTTGTTAAAATCGCTCTCCCAAAGGAAGGTTGAAATCCTCTCAATAGAAGAAGCCACTTGGAGACTTAGAAGTTGGGCCATCTGGATTGAAAAAGGTGACAAAAATACCAAGTTTTTTCACAAATTTGTTTCTCATCGGAGTAGCCACAACACAATCTGGGACCTCACTAATGAGGATGGGAACATGATTTCTACTGAAGAAGGAATCAATAAGATGGCCTACAACCATTTTAAAACACAACACAGTGCACATGTATCAGAAAACATTGATCTCCAACTAGAAGTCTTAAAGACCGTTCCACTGTTTTTCAATGATGCAGATAATTTGGAGATCGGCAAGCTTGTTTAGATTTCATAACTTCAAGAAATAGTCAACATAATGCCAAGAGAGAAAAGTCCTGGTCTAGATGGCTGGACACCAATTTTTTTTTATCATTTCTTTGATGTCATGGGTGAGGATTTACTTAATGCAGTGGAAGAATCACGGATTACTGGATTTATCCCTGGAGCCCTCAATGCAACATTCTTTACCCTCATAGCAAAGATTAGCAAGCCGGAAAATTTTAACGACTTCAAGCCCATTGCACTCTACAATTTCGCCTACAAATTTATTTCCAAAGTCATTGCTTCTTGGAACAAGGATAAACAAGCCAATTGTATCTCCATGGATCAGTTTGGTTTTCTTAAAGATTGGTTGATTTTTGATGCAGCTGGAATTACTCAGGAGTGCCTCCACACAGCTAAGACAAAGAAACAAAACTCTGTTTTTCTAAAACTGGACTTTAAAAAGGCCTATGACAACATCCGCTGGCAATTTCTTAGATTACTCCTTGACCAGATTGGTTTTAATTGGGTTGTTTCTCAATGGATTATGGGTTGTATCACCACGGTCAACATTGTTGTTTTGGTCAACAGAATTCCAACTGATTTTTTTAAATGCCATCGGGGACTGCGATAGGGTTTCCCACTGTCTCCTTTTCTTTTCCTGTTGGTTGTTGAAGTTTTTAGCAGGTTATTATCACAAGCTCTAACATCTGGAACTTTCGAAGGCCTTAAAGTTGTTGGAAGTACTTTCATATCCCATCTACTTTTCGTAGATGATGTACTCATCCTTGGCGCTGGGAAATTAGAGTACCGGATGACTCTTAATTCCATCCTTTCAAAATTATGCTCTGCTACAGGGATGATTATAAATCATCACAAATCGGTTTTTCTTGTTCAAAATATAGATCCAAGTGTGCAACAAAATTTTAATGCAACCTTTAACATTAAGATTGTGAACATTGATCATGGTATGAAATACCTTGGCTTTAATCTAAAACTGAACATCTATAAAGTTAATGACTAGATGTGGTTACTCAAGAAGATAGAAAAAAGGATCGGGAATTGGAATTTCAGATGGCTCTCACTTGGTGGTAGGCTCACTTTAGAAACTTCCGTTCTTCAGAGCATTCCAGTCTATTGGCTTAGTCTTGTAAAATTCTCCACGTCTGTCCTAATACGAATACATAATTTGATCTCTAAGTTCATCTGGAAAGGAGGAAAGAAAGGTATTGGATTCCATCTCACGAAATGGAAAAATATAGCTAGACCAAAACTCTTCGGTGGATGGGGTATCAAACATATCTCATGGTTTTCACATTCACTGTTTGCAAAGTCTTGTTGGAGGGGTTTATTCGGATTAGGACTATGAGGCTCAGTCCTCTGCAAAAAATATTTGAAAGGCATAGATCTCATCTCTTGGCTTCACAGAGATTCTCATCTTACACAAGCCTCTTCTATCATTTGGAAAAACTTCATGGACTCCCTCCCGATTATTAAGAGGTGGCTTGCTTGGGAGATCGGCTCAGGAACCCATGTAGTTTTGGGATGCGACCCCTTTATTGGTTGCAGCCCCAATTTTCAGCTCTCTACTTCACTTCTCCAGGTACTAAACAACTCCAACACACACTCATTTGCTCAAGCAATAGATCCTACGGATACCGGTACATCTCATTATTGGTTGGAGTCTACTAAGATCAGATTATCTAATATTCACAAATCAAAATGGGACAATTTCATTTCTTTTCTAAGATATAGCGACATTCTCCTCAATAATTCAAAGGATAAACCGGTTTGGTCCTAGAACAGATCTTCAGGTATAGTCACTGCAAAACTTGCCTATTAGTCCATTTTATATTTAAACAATTTGGAAGAGAGGAAATGGTGGTTCCAAGCTATATGGAAATTGAAAATCCCAACCAAAATTGATTTGTTTCATGTCGACGTGTCTCAATGATTGCATACTCACTGCGTAAATTTTCAAAAAAGAGGAGGTATTGGGCCCACGACTTGCAATCTTTGTTTAAAGAATGAAGAAACAACTACACATCTTTTTGTGGGATGTCCAATAACAAAAAAACCTTGGAATGAAATAACAAAATTCTTGAAGATTGAAAGCATTTGGAATTTCACTTATGCGGAGGAGAATATGAAAAACTGGTTCTTACAACTTCCAAAACTCAGACACATCCCTTTTCTGGTCTTTTGGGGCATCTGGAAATTCTGAAACAAAATTTTGTTTGAAAATTAGAATAGAATGGATCAAATGATAGTCATAAACATCATCCTTTCATTTAAAGAATGCACAGTCAAAGATGATAAAATCAAATATATTTTGGTGATAATCCAATTGGTTTTTTTTATGGTGCAGCTGTAGGAAATACTTGTGGTATTGGATTATATTTAAAAATATCCTCAGAACACACAATCAAAGCACGTTTTGTTGGAGGCATTGAAAATAACATGAAAGAAGAGCTCTTGGGTCTTTGGGGACTATTACTACTCGCTTCCTATTTCACTATAAAAAAGATGATGGATGCAGGAGATTCCAAGGTCACTATAGATTGGATAAACTCCAAATCCAATTTGAACCTTATTTATCTCAACAACTGGAAAGACAAGATCAAAAGTTTGAAAGATGGATTTGATTCTATCAAATTTATGCATATCTATAGACAGTTCAACCAAGTTGCAGACAACTTATCAAAGATGGCTCTTAAAGACACACCAGGTTGGCTTTTTTATGAAGAATTTTTTGAAGAAGTTGTTGTAAACACAAGAAATGTCTACATTTTCTAGTGTGTATAATTTCAACTACAAAAGATAAAAATGCCACTATATTTCACTAGGATGACTTTTCTGGACAATATAGAAGGAAGGGAACTTTTTTTGAATTTTTGTATAAATTAGAAGGAAGGCAAGTCTACATATCTTTTTTAATTGATGATTACTAGATATATATGTAACAAAAAGTTTCATTTGATTCTAATAGAATAACAATGAAACTGTTTTTTTCACGTGAAAAAAAATAATTTAAAAATAAAAAAATAAAATATATATATATATATTCTTACTCAGAATGTTCCACTTGGCGAAGACCCAATATGTGAACTGTATCAAAGCATAGATCCATCGATTCCATAATTGAGGGATTTATTTATCATGCTTGACCTACCTACTTACATGGGGGGCATTTAGTGCCCATTTATGCATGTGTGATAGGCCATTTAGGATGTGAAAACGGAGTTGAAGATACCCCTAGCAACAAATTTGATTTGATATGTCTTAAGGAGAGCTGAGGTACTAATTGTGTGAATAAATGGATTAGTTGCAATTCATATGTGGATTTGGGATATCGAAAGTTGCTCTGAATTTTTGTCTCATTGTCAAGGGATATTATGCATGTAATATGTCAATGACTGACTATTCGAACTAGTCCCATCCTTTCTCCTATGAGTTGGCTTCTCCCCGAACGGATTTCCTGAAATGGCTTAAGCTGACACTGGGTGGATGTCGAAGGATTGTTTGAGTGGAGATGGAAGTTGAATATTGAATGGATGATGGGCCACTTGGCAGAGATCTAATGGCCAGAGGTCACTTGGTGGCAGATCCAACAAAAAAAATCTAACGAGCCTCTTGGTAGCAATCCAATGGGCCACTTGGTGGCATTTCAATGGGCACTTGGCTGCAAATGCAACCAGACACTTGGCAATATTCTAATAGGCCACTTGGTGGTGTTGCAACAAGGAGCAATCTAGCAGACCACTTGGTAGTAAGGAAATGAGCCACTTGGCAGTGATCCAACTAGCCACTTAGCGCAGATGCAACAATGCACTTGGTATCCAACTAAGGGGCCACTTGGCCGCATTCCAATGGTCCACTTGGCAACACTAAAAAAGGTCACTTGGTGACATTAAACACATGACTTGGAAACAAATCCAACAAGCCACTTAGTGGCGTTAAATGCGTGACTTGGCAACAAATCCAATGGGCCACTTGGAAATAAACCAATGGACCATTTGGTAGTGATCCAACTGGCCACTTGGTGTAGATCCAACGGTGCACTTGGCAACCATCTAAGGGGCCACTTGGCAGAAATGTAGAGGTGAGGTTTCCACTTGGAGGTGATCAAACGGGTCACTTGGCACAAATCCAATGGGCCACACGACATAGATTCAACATGCCACTTGGCAAATATCCAACAAGCCACTTGGCAGCAAACCAACATGTCATTTGGCACTGACACAATAAGCCACTTGGTCATGATGCAATGGGACACTTGGCGGTAGATCCAGCTAGCCATTTGGCAGTGATCGAACAGGCCACTTGGAAACGAGCGAATGGGCCACTTGGTAGTGGTCCAATGGACCAGTTGGCAGTGATGCAATTGGTCACTTGGCACAAATCCAATAGTGCACTTGGAAACCATTTAAGGTGCCACTTGGAAGCAGATCCATGGGCCACTTAGCAGCATTGCAATGAGCCACTTGGCAGTGAGCCAACTGGCCACTTAGAAAATATGCAGAGGTGAGATTTCCACTTGGAAATGAGCCAATGAGCCACTTAGTGCAAATGAACAGACCACGTGGCAGAGGTTCAACCGGGCACTTGGTGTAGAGCCAGTAAGCCACTTAGCAGTGGCCCAACAAGCCACTTAGTCACGATCCAATGGGCCACTTGGCAGTAGATCCAACAAGCCATTTTCCAGCAATCGAATGGACCACTTGGCAGTGGTCCAATATGCCACTTGGTCATGATCCAATGGGCCACTTGGTGGCAGATCCAATGGAGCATTTGGCCGCAATCTAATAGGCCACTTGGTAGCGATCCAATGGTCCACATGGTGCAGATACAACGGGCCACTTGGTAGTGATCCAGTGGTCCACATGGTGCAGATAAAACGGGCCACTTAGCTACCATCTAACGAACCAAATGGTAGCAGTCAAATGTGCCACTTGGATAGCAACAAATCAACGAGCCACTTGGCAGTGACTAACGAGCCACTTGGCAGTGAGCCAACTAGCCACTTGGCAGACATGCAAAGGTGAAGTTGCCACTTGGCACAGATCAATGGGCCACTTGGCAGCGGTCCAAGAGGCCACTTGGTGCACATTCAACCGGCTACTTGGTAGTGATAAAAAATCCAATTGGCGGCGATCCAATGGCCACTTGGCTAGCAACGATCCAATGGGTGACATGGAAACAATGAATGAGCCACTTTGCATAGATCAGGTGGCCAACTAGCACATATCCATTGCGCCACTTGGAAATGAACGAATGGGCCAACTGGGGCCATCTCATTTGTAGTCGAATGCTCAATTCAGGTATGGGTGGGGAACCTAAATTCATGGTTTCAAGAGGAAGGCGAACCAAACCTAGCCATCGATGTAGTGCTAAACTCCTGAGATGCAAAAATGCTCTCTAAAGAAATATTCCTGCATTCTGCATCGCCACAGACCAACAATAACGCCATGAACTCTGCAAGCAAGGGACAACCTGATAAATCTCATCCAAGCTTCTATGGTTGCTTTTACTTGGGTCTACCGCCTATGTTGCTAGTGAATCAACAGGTTCTGGCACGGGGTCAATCAGATATGCATATGGAGGATCTATATCTTAATCAATAGCTTCCACTATGGATAGTTAAAAACACAATCGATCTATGGTGGGCTCAAAATTGGGATAATGTCATAGCAGGATTGGATCTACTTTACGAACCATGTCATACTATAACCATGTTTTCAAACCACAAAGCACGATGCCTCTCTCGATGGTCGATTCACTCCTTCCTCGTTGCTCTTATTTACAGGATCAAAGTCGCGATCATTCCCCTCGCAGGAAAGCTCCTAATTACTTGCCGAATTCCCGCCAATGAACAAAACTTCTATTCCACTTGGATTTTCTACGTTTGTTTTTCTTTAACAAAGAAATGAAGCTCACTCGCTCACTCTCTCTTTATCTATATTAATCTATGTTGTGTACACTGCGTTGTGTTTACATTCCATTAACAGGATCTCCCACTGTCTTAGATCTCAAAAACAAGAAGAAAAATACCATAAATCTCATAATAAATGACAATTGTAACTCTTCAACTACCCCTCTTTTGACCTTGTCAACCGCATCAATGTATTTACCACATGTTGACAATGATACGTCCTTATTTCGATCTGTAATATTTTATTGTTTTTTGTTTTCAACATTAACTTTCAACAACATCGTCGCATGTAACGATACCATCTTAATCCACCATGTTCCAACATTTCATTAGTTGAAGTTTTAGTTATTAGTTTAACACTCCACTAACGTATTCAAAAATTAAAGATAAAACTCATTATATTATGTCCCATCCACCACAACATAGTTTAAAATTTTTAACAATATTTTAATTTTAAAGTATTCCATTTAATTTGCTATTAATCACAAATTTTCGAATACACTCTAAAATTAAAATCGAAGAAACCCAACTATTAGCACGTCAAATGAGTGCAAAAGGTAAAGCAAGTTATTATGTAAGTTGTAATAATTTGGTGAGCCGCAATTTAATGTTTATATACTTTGTTTTTTCATTATGTTGTTTATAATTCTCTTATAAATTTGGATATGGAAAAACTTCCGAAAAAGTATATTTATTTAAAAGTTTTTATTTAGATCATTCTTTATTTTACAAAATTATTTTTTTAACAAATTTAATTGTAAAAAGTTTTTTTAATTTAAAATCTTGTAAATTTTTATTTTTTTTAAATAATTAAAATGTTATAAGTTTTAAAAATTAATATTATTATTTTGAAATTTAAAATATTTTAGAAAATTAATTAAAAAATTATAAATATAAAAGTTTAATATAATTAAGTTGTAATAATTAAACAATATAAAAGTGTTAATATTATTGATTTTCATATTATTATTAAATTAATGAAAATATAGATAAATTATTTGGAAAGAAATTGTAGAGCCTAATGATTAAGAACATGTGCTTCCTCTTAAAAAGTCACAAGTTTTAATTTTATAATATTAATAAGTAATATTTACAATTTCATTAACTCAAAATAATAATTTTCCTCTATACTATTTTAAATAATTAAACAAATAGTTTATAAATTATTTAACTATAATCTTAATTTTATTTTTACACAATTCATTATTTCACATAAATAATTATAAAATAATAAAACATTAAATATTTTGTTATTCATACAATACACTCTCTTCACTCAACAAAATATATATTAAGCCATAACATAGATTGCAAACTAATACCTTAATAATACATTTCATTATACCAGTATAGATTCATCTTAACCCATAATCTATCAAGGGCCTAGAGGGATCAAATCCCTTGAGGTGCAAACCTTTAGCCTTTACTCAAGTTTTGCAATCTAAAAAAGATTTGATCCCTCTCCGAGCTTGATAAATGTGGGGTTAATATGGATCTATGTTGGTTTAATACATTAATATTAAAATATTATAAAATATGTGTATGGTGAACGGACATAAATTATTATTACTATTATTATTATTATTATTATTATTATTTATTAATTATTTATTTTTATTTTTATTATTATTATTATTATTATTCATTCTATATATATATGGAGTGGACTTAAAGTTTTATTATTTATTATTAATTTTTTATAGTTATTTTAATTTTTTATTATTATTTTAATATTATTATTATTTTAATGCTTTATGTTGCCATAGCTAAGAGTGGTATCTTTTGCAAATTCTTGATATTCACATTTTTGGGAAAACAATTTTTTTTTTTTTTAACATAATAATTCACTTTCATCGCATATAATATTACTTATAAGTTTATGGTATTCAACAAGAGTAAGATCACCCCTTATTCAATATTAAAGGGGAAAAAACAATAATCAGGAAAGTAAATACCATTGTGTCATTTAGCCCCAAGGGTTAGCTCAAGTGGTTCTAAGCCAGATGTGAAGTTATCCCCAGCGGAGGAGGTCACGGGTTCGAATCTCTTGTTCCCCCCTTGGGGTTAGGCCCATAATCATGTATTATGTATTTCTCTCATTGTTATTGTCTTTATAACTGAGTATACCTTAAGCATTTGTGTGATGAAGTTATTAGAATGAACTCTAAGAAAATAGAGTCAATGTGTACTACATTTGAACCTTTAAAATACACAAATTGTAAGTGGCATGAATTTTTTTTTATACCCTACTACCAAAAGAGATCATAAAGCAATTCTCTCAAAGAATAGACATTACAAGGGTCATATCGATATTTTGATCAATATTACGTCAATTCATACATGGAGTATAATTTTATCCAAATATATTTTGGTATAACAGTAAATAAATAGTGGTAGGGGATGGAGGGCAATTTTTTTAGGGTTCTTGTTGTTGAGGATTAATGGACAAAGAATTGGTGGATTTTTCAAATGACCCATCCAAGGGTCTTCCAATTTTATCATTCCTAGTGTGTTAGGTCTACCTAGTGAACCATAGTCTCATGTAAACAAGACTTTTCCTTTGGGGGCCTCTTTGTTGGATAATGAGACATCAAAAACATTAGCAAATGTGGCTTAATTTTTTTTGTGAATAGTGTGGATAGATATGGTAGTAGAATTAATAGCTTGTGATTATACAAGACATATTCATACCCTAGGGTATTGGATTCGAAATGAGTGGTGTTAAGAGAGGATGTCTTTTCAACCATATAATGCTCGAGTGGCTATATCCAAGGTGGATCTCAATCTAGTGCCTTCACTCATGCATGTGTGGAGCTAGAAAACATATGTATCTAGAAGACTGAGTGTATTGAAGGCTTGCATTTGTGGGTAAATCATTCCTTAGGTTTTAGAGAGGTATACAACATTCTCTCTTTGGATTTTGGTAGAGATTCATAGTGACTAATGAGAAGAGGAAGAAGGACATGACAAAATGGTGTGAATACCATAAAATCCCTTGGCACAACACCAAAGAATGTCGCTCCAAGCAGTCACTCGTGGTCGAGCTGAAGGCTTCCAAGTCAAAGGTCGATTCTGACTCTGAATCAAATTCAGAAGGAGGGAAGCAGATTATCGATGTTGAACCCAGTGCCACTATTGATACTGCCAAAGTCCGGCCAAGAGAACCAGAAGAACTAGAGGAAGGGGAACGCCTCTTTCACTCACATATGTGAGTAAATGGGGCTCTGTTTTATTACATTGTCGATAGTGGCAGTCAGAAGAACCTGATCTTAGCAAAGTTCATCAAGCGGCTGGACCTACCGAAAAAACTGCACCCACAACCCTATACCATCGGTTGGCTTCTCCAAGGAAGAGATCTTCGTGTCATCCAATAGTTTTATCTAACCTATGGCATCAAGCCTTTCAAAGATGAAGTATTGTGTGATATTTCTCCCCTTGAATTTTGTGATGTTCCTTTAGGACAACCATATTTGTAGAAGCGTCATGTTGTGTATGAGTCTATACCCTGTAGTGTTATTATTACTTTGGGTAGACAATTGTACAAGATACCAGAGGTAGTGCCACCTACCGCTATTTCTTTAATCTCTGCTAAGCAATGTAGTAAGGCCATTTCATAGACTGGGAAGTTCGTCTTCTTTGTGATCCGTGCTCATAGTAAGTAGAAGGTTGTCGCCACATTTGTGGCCTCTACACAGAGCATCTCTTTTCAACATAAGCAAGTGGATGGGATCGTGGAAGTGTACAGATACATCTTCTCCTCACCAACCAAGGTAACAACGCATTTTCAATTCAATCATCCAATTGATCTAACCCCCAGTGCACCTCTTCCTAATGGACCAGTCTATTGTCACTTGTTGATGGAAGATGAAAAAATCAACCATCAGATCCAAGAGCTTCTTCAAAAGGGGCACATCAAACCCAACTCCTCCCCTTGCGAAAGCCCAATTGTACTGGTGCAAAAGAAGGGAGAGACCTGGAGACTCTGCATTGATTACAGAGCATTAAACAAAATCACAGTCAGGAACCAGTACCCAATTCCCATAATCGATGACCTTCTTTACCAACTCAAGGAGGTAAAGTTCTTCAACAAGATTGATCTAAAGTCTGGCTACCACCAGGTTCCCATTGAAACAACTGATTTATGGAAGACAACTTTCAAATCTAAATAAGGTCTCTCTGAATGGTTGGTCATGCCATTTGGCTTAACACATGCACTAGTCTCTTTCATGAGGTTGATGGATGATGTATTGAGACCCTTCACCAACTCTTTTGTGGTGGTATATTTGGATGACATCTTCATCTTCCACAAAACCTGGGAGGAGAACATGCAACATATTCAACAGGTTTTGAGCACTCTATGATAACACAAGCTATATGCCAACTTGGAAAAATACTCCTTTGGATTGAACATGGTCCAATACTTGGGCTACACTGTTGATGAGCATGGGGTACGTGTTGATCCAACTAAGATCCAAGTCATATGTGACTAGCTAGCCCCAACCACACTAACCAAGCTTCAAAGCTTCTTGGGACTGGCCAACCTCTACCGACGATTTGTGTTGGGATTCTCCCATATTGTATGGGCCCTCAACCAAGTGACCAAGGGCAGTGGTAGGGAAAATTTCACGTGGGGGAAGGAACAACAACGCGAATTTGATGATATGAAGCATCGCTTGTGCTGATCTCCAGTACTCTCCTTGCCTTATCTGCAACAACCATTCGGTATTGAGACTGATGCATCTAACTATGATGTAGGTGCAGTTCTCACTCAACACAGTTGTTGGCACCAAGTTGGAGTGGAAAGGAGAATGATCGTGGGAAATAAAGCGTGCAGAAACGAAAGTAACAGCTAGAAAGTAACACAGCATGTGCGCATGCAAGAAAGCGTGCACAAGGAAAACGACAGCTGGAGGAAGAACAACACGCGTTCATGGGAGGAATACCTAACGTCGGTAGGGTTAGGGTTTTGGTAATACATTGTAAAATGGTTGAAGAGCCCAATATATATAAATAGAGATACACGTGTATCATAGAGAGGTTGATTCTCTTTTGTATTAGTTTAGTTTTTGTAATGCTCTACCGTAGCTATGTACGAGTTGATGTGTTATGTAATATGGTTATAAACCAATTTTGTAAGTTGTTGAGCTAGGAACAGAGGAAAGGAGGAAGATATGAGGATTAGATCACAGGCTGAGGAGTCTGGTGTGATCTAGTTCGCCTCATACAGATATTCCCCATCATAGGGAATTGTAAGTGTGCGGCGTTAGAGATGCAAAACTACCATAATAAAAGGGCCAAGAGCCAAATCTTTGTGGACATAGCCCAGGAGGGGGTGAACCACAATAATATCTGTGTAATATGATGAATGCATGTATATATTTATTTTCTTTCAACAGATAATTGTTATGGTTAATGAATGAGTTAATGCATTGTTATGGAATATGATTGTGTTGATCGGGGAACTAAACCATGAAGGGTAGATGCAACCCCATCAGTACTAGTAGATTGTAGTCATAATTCATAGTAGATGGATCGTATTAACAATCCCCTATCCCATACTCAATCCTAGGCTGTAAACACCTAAGTCTTATAGCCACCCATTTAAAGTTATCTCGGGTGAGACTGCACAGTGCACTCTGTACACTGTGTTGCCTTCTGGTTTACCAGGAGGGCCGATAGTTTTAGAGGCTTTGTTGGAAACCTGAAAGACATAAAACCTGGGTCAATAACTCAGATAGTAAAAGGAAGCAGTTAAAACCCAACAAATGGTTATGTTGTCGTGTTAGAAGGAACAAGAGAGGACTGAGTAGATGAGATAGATTGAACGATAAAAGAACGAGCAAAACAAGAAGACCAATGAGCCATTAGAAGGGAAGGTTGGTTGAGAACCAAAGAGCTAGAGTTTTCCCAGAAAGACAATAGAAACCCTAGACTCACACCTCGCAAATATCTGGATAAATATGTATTTACTGATTTACATGAAGTCTTTTTCAGTGATTTTTCGCATCTACTACAAAAGTGGATACTAAGGTTGAAGGATAACCACGCGACGAACCAGATCCGACAGCTAGATTGGACCCAGGTACAGATTGAGCAGTTAAAATAGGTGAACAACAAATTCACCCGCGCAGTAGACTTTTGGCTTGACAATATTGTGGCAGGTTTCATCACCGAATTTGCAGTTGACCCAGTGAAGTCATACAACGCAGCAGGGAAAGAATTTCTACGTGGACCTTGATAAAGGTACATTCAATCCCTATATACTTCTATTAAGATATTGCTATATAAAAAAGGTGTAATGACAGTGGAATTAGACTGCTAAACTTCCCTGCGTGCATGGGGGAAGGGGGGGAAACACTGACAGAGAGAGGATAAATGGAAGGAGGTGAGGAGAAAGGAAAGAAGGAAGAGGAATGATTGGACCTGATCATGATGGATGATAACCAACTCAAGTGGATCTTGGCGTCATCGGGAACAACGTGTAGCGGAGTACCCTACCAATATAAGGTGAATACCAAGAAGAGATCCGTAGTCACAAGGGAAGGCTTGGCGAGCGATGAGGAAGAGGTAGAGGATCTTTGGGTTGTGGAGCATATTAAGGAAATCCTGCACACAACGTATGAGAGGAAGACGAGAGGCCCAAGAGTAGCAGGACAAGGCAACCATCCTATCCATATTAATGTCAGTGTGGAACCCACAAACCCATGTGCAACTAATACACCAAAGAGAACACAATCGTTTAGAAAACCGAAGTTCAGAGGAAGTCCGACAATAAGAAGTACATCTACACTAGGAGAAACAACTGGAGGAGCCAGTTCAGGCAGCACTAGTCAAGTATCTACACTGCGCGGAGGAGGAAGTAGTTCAGTATTCAAAATGGTAGGACACGATCCCACTATCAGATTACCATAATTTCGAGGAGAAGCAGTAGAAGACAAGGAGAAGCATTTGTTCATTTGTGAAAAGATCCGGGAGGAAAAACATATCACTAATGAGGATACCAAAATCGCGCAGCTAGAGATTAAGCCAAGATATCGCGCACTAGACTGGTACATGAGTCTAGACACAAACAATGCCCCTGGGATGACGAGGACACTGGCAGACATTAAGAAGCTATTGATTAATGAGTTCCAGAAGCCGATATCAGAGGATCAGTACATAAACCAGATGATCGAGATAAGAAAGAAACCAAGAGAGTCAGTATGGGAGATCGACCAGAGATTCAAGCAACTAAAGGGAAAACTAAAATACCTTATGACTGAGATGCAACATCGACACCTGTTTGTCAACTCACTACTCCCACACTTAAAATATCCCCTGCAACAAAAGAAATTTCAAACATAGGCAAAGGCTCTGCAGGCGGCCTTGCAACTGGAAGAGAACCAGTACCAGCAGACGAACCTAGCTATTGAGGGATTGAAGGAGGATTTGAAGAATCTAACATTTCATATGAACCGGAATAAGAATAAGGACAAACGTGAAGTCGGTTGGTGCACTGCATGCAGGATGGAAGGACACCACAAGAATGAATGCCCAATATTCGCACAGTATATGGCAACAGGTATGCCAAATCCGCTACCACAGGAAGGATTATGGTGCGAAATATGAAAGAAACTGGGTCATGACCCTTATCACTACAAGATGATGAAGAAATACCAGATAGTTCTGAAGAATTCATATTGCACCTTTTGTAAGTCAGTAGGCCATGACAACAAAGATTGCAGAACTATGGATTTGATGCGGGAAAGAACATCAGATGCATACAGGGTACAGGTCGAAATGATGACTGGGCAAGCAGCGCCACCGTTCAATCAAACCCTAGCTCCATACAATACTACGCATCAACCATACAACAACGTGCAACCACAGTATAACCCGACACAACCCCAGTACAATACCGCGCAGTATAATCAGGCACCACAGTATAACGCGCCGAGAGGTGACTGAGTAGGCTACTGAGGAGGAGGACGAGCCAGAGGAGGTTTTGGACGTGGTAGAGGACCCGTCACATGTCACAATTGTCAGTAACCGAGACATTATGCATAAGAATGTCCACTTCAACCAACAACTTGTATGTATTTTCGCACATCGAACCACGATACAAGGGAATGTCTGACATTACTAGTAAATATTTAGGAAAAAAGGAACCAGAACAATCAAAATGTTCAGTAGATTTCAGCCGAAGCTATGTATGACAGACGGAACATCAATATAGTCACTCGTGGAGGAACAAAAACAGGAAATGACGCAGTACGACAGGAACCAACACAGAATCAATGGGTAAAGAAGAACATTGAACCAAGAAAGTAGTTCGATGCACCAAAAGAAAAGGATACTTTTAAGGAAGCCAGACAAGAATTTCAGAAGGAGGACACAATGTCGACTTCAACTGCGCAACCTTTCAAGGAAGCCCCAGAATATGAGATGCCGCCATCATTGGATCATACCAACGGAATGCAACCCAAGGGACAAGTAAATACAATGAAAGGCTTTTTGCAATCATGCGTAAAAGTATTAAGTGATCCTTCATCTGTGAAAATATTGCAAAACATACTAGAGATATGTAGCAGCGAGATGGAAGAAAAACTAGAACCAAAAATTGTCAATCACCTACACACCAGAAGAAGAACAAGTAGGGAATTTAGACTAAATGCTAACATTGGAGATTTCAACATGGGAGACATTATACTAGACCTAGGATCTAAAGTGAATGTGCTACCCAAGAAGACTTGACAATGCATGGGAGAGCCAACACTGGGATACTCAAATGTCTAATTAAAACTAGCAAACCAACATAGAATCCTACCAATAGGTAGACTGGAAGGAGTGACAGTAGATCTTGATGGAATGTGAACTGAAGCAGACTTTGAAGTCATTGAAATAGTGGACGACACAACACCTTATCTGGCACTGCTTGGTCTAGATTTGGCATTTGACAACCATACCATAATCAATTTGAAAACCAGGAAAATGACATTTTAATCTAGAGAATACAGGGTCATAGCACCATTGGATCCATCAAAATGGGAGAGGTTCATAGAACCCACTTTCCTGGACTTAGAAGAGATCGACCAGTTGTACAAAACAACTACACGCGATGAGGATTATGTAAACCCAACTGCAGATGGAGTAATCAGTTGGCGAAGCATTACTTCATGTGCAACAGAATCAGACACCGGGTTAGAAAACTGGCAGTATATACTACACGAAGTATCCATGCGAAGATGTGAAAGAATAGACCGCACAGTAAAATGGGTAGGCACAGAAATCAGAGAACCACCCAGTTTCCACGGACTAAATGATTTGGAAACATTCTTGACACAATACGAAGACGAAGTCTTAGAAAACCAGCGACTGTTATCACTTGAATTAGCACTCAAGGCCACACCCACAAGATGGTGGGGTGCGCATAAAGAGACCATTACAGACTGGTATTAATGTAAGTGACTACTGCACATACGGTTCGACGCAGAACGAGAATACAACAAACAACAGAAAATACCAAGGACAAGAGGCACCAGAAGAACACTTGGCGAAGTGAAAAATGTTGTGGAAAATGACACCACCATAGGAATGGCCTCATCACTTCATACATACTTTAGAGGGCATACCAGCGAACTGGTACACAGACCAGGAATTACGCAAAGGAACTAGAACATGGAGGAAATTACAATAAAACTTCACAATCACTTTCTCATTCGAGCATGAGAACCCCAACATAGACGCAACTGTCAAACGAATCAGAGGAGTAATATTCATCGAAGAACCGGAAATAGAATTTATCACAGAGGAGAAATAATGGAATAAACAGAGAGTCAAGGAGATATTGTCATGTTATCATGTACAGGAGGAAGCACCGGATGAAGATGACCCACGCGACATTCAGATCGAAGAATTAGAAGGTGAAAGATATTTGGAAGGACCACCCACAAAATAAAAAGTCATTGTCGCACCAATCAAGGTAAAGAAAGTTAACATTGGGATAGATGAACAGCCCAAAATGGCCAACATTGGAGACTAATGGGATGAGCAAACAATATAAATCATAACAGAATTGTTGCGCGAATATAGAGACCTTTTTCCCACAACATTTACAGAGATGAAAGGTATAGCAGGAGAATTGGGAGAAATGAAGATACCACTCAAACCTAAAGAGAGACCTATAAGACATCGACCCTATAGACTGAACCCCATATATAAACAGAAATTTAAAGATGATATCGATCGGATGCTCGAAGCAGGCATCATTGAACCAGTTGAGGAATGAGAATGGATAAGCCCGATGGTAGTATGGGACAAGAAACAAGGAAGAGGGATGAGGATATGCATCGACTTGAAGAAGTTGAACGATGCATGCCTACACGACCCATTCCCTACATCGTTCACGGATGAAGTGTTAGAGAATGTGGGGGGACATGAAGCTTACTCATTCACTGATGGATTCTCAGGCTACCATCAGATTAAGATAGCAGAGGAGGACAGACACAAGACCACATTTGCGACGGAATGGGGATATTATCAGTACACGGTCATGCCATTTGGACTGAAGAATTCACCTGCAATATTCACCAAAGTAGTCATCGCAACATTTAAGGAATTCATCCATCAGTTTCTCGAAGTATACGTAGATGACTGGACAATTTACAGTCTGTTGGAAAACCATGTGGAAGTACTACGACTAATGCTAGAGAGATGTAGACAATGCCAGATATCACTGAACATCAAGAAATGCATATTTGGAACATCGTTTGGGATACTATTGGGCCATATAGTATGCAAACAAGGCTTGTTAGTGGATCCGGCCAAGATCAACGTCATTGTTAACTTACCAGCACCAAAAACAATCCTACAACTAAGAGAAACCTTAGGACACACATGATACTACAGGAAGTTCATCAAAGGATATGCACAGATCACAGCCCCAATGGAAAACATGTCAAGGAAGGATTCAAAGTATCAATGGAACGACGAGTGTCAACACAGTCTGGATACCCTAAAGGAAAGGATGGTTTTCGCACTGATATTAGTATTTCAAGACTAGGAAATGACATTCCATCTGCATGTATATGCATCATCAATAACACTGGGAGCTATCTTAGCGCAACCAATACCAAGAGACTTGGATCATTCGATAGCGTTCGCAAGCAGAAAGCTATCTGAATCGGAACAAAATTATAACACGACGGAAAGAGAAGACCTATCTATGGTCTATGCACTACAGAAGTTCAGAAATTACCTATTGGGGAAACACTTTAAGATGTTTACAGATCACTCAGCCCTGAAATACCTAGTCAACAAGCCAATGTTGGGAGGGAGAATCTATCGATGGTTACTACTATTTCAATAATTTGATTTTAAAGTAATAGTTAAACCAGGGAAATTGAATGCAAGACCTGACCACCTGTCCAGGGTCACAAATGCAGAAGAACTTACAAATCTAGAAGACACTTTTTCGGATGCACAGTTATTCTCAGTATAGATTGTTGATGACTACTTCATAGAGATCATCCAGTACTCAAGCAAAGGTACTGCGCCACAAGAATATACCACCATTCAGAAGAAAAACCTTGTAGTCTGCGCAGCCGACTATCAACTGATTGCAGGACACCTATACAAAATGGGTGCATGCAACATCTTGCGAAGGTACGTATTAGAGCACGAACAACCAAGAATTTTAGCAGAATGCCATGAGGGAATCGCAGGAGGGAATTATGCAGGAAAATATACCATGCAGAAGGTACTATGCGCAAGACTATGGTGGCCAACGATTCACAAGGACTCGAAATAATATTGTCAGAGATGTGATGTATGTCAAAGAGTAGGCAAACCCAACAGAAGGGACAAGATGCCACTACAAACACAAGTAACGTTACAGGCATTTGATAAATGGGCAATCAACTTTGTGGGTGTTACACATCAAAATTACTCACTTTGATAGTGTCGCAAGTGTCGTCATTACAAAGGTCGCAAGTGTCGCATTTTGCTCACAAGGTCGCAAGTGTCGCATGTTGCTCACAAGTGTCACAAGTGTCAGGGAAGCATACTGCCATGATGCTTATGTCATGCCTATAACGACATGAGAAGGACACTTGAAACACCTCAAACATTTGATTTTGAAGAGGAGAAATGAGTCAGTAGGCTTGCAAACCTTTTGCCATCTGAAAGCACCTCAAAAACTGAGTTTTTGGAGGGGAGCTCTCCCCCTTACACTATCTCGGAGCGTCGACGCTCCCCCTTACACTGTCAGGGAGCGTTATAAAGCTCCCCTGGCCCTTTTGAGGGAGCGCTATGGATTTTGAAAGCATTGGCACCCCCCTAAAGCCTACTAGGGAGCACTACAACGCTTTGATGGTCCTTTTGAGGGAGCGCTACCTATTCTGGGCAGTTGTTAAGTTGTTGAGATGAATGGGGGAAGGATCCTTTCATTCTTGGAAGGAAGTTGAATTTGAATCCCTAGTCCAGCCATGATCTTAGGGAAGATCCTCAACTGAAGGAGGCAAATCCTCAACTTCCCCAAGGATATCTCAAGTGGTTAAAGCCTCTCCAAGGCTATATAAGCAAGCTTTCTAATGGTGAAAGAGATTGGAAAAAGGAGAATTACACCAAAATTATGATCTCATAAGTGGTGTTGGAGCTGATTGGAGGAAGAATTGCTAGTATGAAACCTATGATCTCATAGGAAACACATGATCAGCCAAAGGAGAGTGATCAATGAAGCTGTTGTTATCCAGGTTGTGGATCTTCCGAGCAAGGGTTAGACGAAGGGGACTTGACGAAGTTGTCGCATTCGCATCTACGATTGTAAGTACTGTTGTCGATATCTCATTAATATGACACGCTTGGCCTATTTCTTTCTAGTTTGTGTCTGATGTTACATGAACTTATCATTGATAGATAGATATGTTTTCAAGCTAATATCAATAGAGTAGGAAGTGGTTGTATCTTGTTTGTCTACAGAACTCAACGAGGAGCAAAGGATCGGAGTGCAACTCATAGCGTGCAGGGACAAACGTCGATAAAGAGGTACTTCTGTTATCCATCCTTCTCATGTATTAGTTTAGATAGATTTGAAAGGAAGTCAGTGTCCACGTTAATCATTTTCTGTCCTAGAGTTAAGGTCAAGCTCTTAGAGGCAATCTACCTGTCCGGGAGATTTTCCTACAACAGAAATTGACGACTCCACTGGGGATCGAATCAGAAATTTCTTAGTTTTGTCTTTCCTCATTGACCTTGTTCTACCCCTTGATTGTTTCATACCTGGTTCACTCCTCTTTTGATTGGTTTCATGAGCTGATTGGCTCCCTACCCCATCATACTCAGCCTGATTGTCGAGATTGAATTGCAATTTTTGGAATTTTTGACATTTTGGGGAGTTTTTTAACCTGGCGCCCCTATCCCTGTGTTAACAGAGCGCCAGCGCTCCCTAATAGCCTTACACATAGTGCTATAATGCTCCTTGCCTTTGGAAATAGAGAGCCAGCCCTCCTTTGGCCAATAAACCTTCCAGAATTGTTTTTTCAGGGTTTTTCCTCTGTGTCTCTCTTGTTGGGTAACCTTGTGAGTCAATCCTCCTTCTTTCCACCTTTGACATCTATCTTTTTCTTGAAGAACAAACATCTTGTTGTTTGTATTTTGTAGCCTTCTTCAGGATTGTTGTTGAGTTTTTCTGCCATTTGGAGTTTGAAACCCATGCATTGTCTTTCTCTCCTCATTGACTAAACGAAAAACGTCGGTGAAGGTCATCAAAGGTCTACATATCTTTTCATTTGGTTTTAGTCAAGATCATTGTTCTTCGACTTTTTATTTTGGGTGTGAAGTTTGATTTCTCTTTGATTGTTTCTTTTCTTTCACTTCTTGTTTTGATTACAACGAGAGGGTGTATTGTTTGTATGATTCTTGCTTGTGTTGGTCTAATTTTCATTCATCCAAGAAGGTAATTAGCGAGACGAGCATTGTTTTGAATTAATCGTTATTCATATGCAAACAGTAAAAAGAATCTTCATGATTGATTGTGCATGTTAGAAGGCATCTCAAAAGTTTTAGCATCACATCAGGATTTGATTGAAGAAAATTTGTTTGAGGGCATTCCTTGTTTGTGCTTGTTAGTGAAAAGAACTCTCTCTCTCCCTTAGATAGATGTTCATCGAAAATAAATGACTGCTTATCATATTTGATGCATTGTTGGGACTGAGTCATAATTCCATTTGTTTCACTTCCATGCACCCCTTTTGAGTAAAGAACAACTATAAAATCAACGCTAATTAAAAATTATTTAGAACTTTTCTTTTCTAGGATCCTCCACCAACAGTAGATTAGGCTTAGTACTTTGGATTAGGCTATGAGAATAACTCTCCAAATTTTCAAAAACAAACATTATCATCTTGAGTTAGGGAGAGTCAAATCCAATCATCGTATAAGTCTGCCTGGGATCCCCCTCTAACACAGGGGTTATGCACGAGGTCGCATTCGGGTGAGCTACGGGGACTAACCCTCTGTGGTTTAACTTATTGTGGTGGTCAGATTGTATTATGGGGATCGCTTCAAGGTAAATCCACAATTACTGCGTGGAAGCCTTTTAGTTAATTTCAGGCTTGATACCCTGCTCGTACGTTCGGATCGGACTGTCGACTGTTCCCGCCCAGGGGCTGACTGCGAATTGGTAGCCTTAGTGGCCATAACCTTTAAGGTCTTACACAAGGTTACGGTGACGGGAAGTCTCACTGTACCTGGAACAGACGTTCGTCAAACTCACTCGGGCTCCTTGGAGGGTAAATACACAATTACTGTGTGGAAGCTTGCACCAAGGCGTAAGTTCATTAAGCAAGTCCCCAACGTAACTGATCCACCCGCTCTATCCCCTCCCCTTCCTATTTTGATCTCACGACGTTGGATTTCATCACCAACTAGTGGTTTCATTGTAGGAAGGTTTGTTTTATTGATTGCTTCTTAGATTCGTAGCGTGTGTTGTTTGTTTTACTTAGTGGACCTTAGGTCGAGTCAGTGTTAATGGCATCGAATCCTGGGAGTACCAATGGAGGAACCCCTTCTCCTGGGGAACCTTATACCTTTCCTTCATT
>ML798831.1:154594-184067 GCA_009831015.1 Picea engelmannii
ATTTTGTTAGGTTCTCCGAGTCTATACCCTTGCTTGAGAGTCTACAAAGCATTTCAGTTATCAGTTTGCATCTTCTAACTTCATACTTTGGGGGGCAATCTGTTACACATCAAAATTACTCACTTTGATAGTGTCGCAAGTGTCGTCATTACAAAGGTCGCAAGTGTCACATTTTTCTCACAAGGTCGCAAGTGTCACATGTTGCTCACAAGTGTCACAAGTGTCAGGGAAGCATACTGCCATGATGCCTATGTCGTACCTATAACGACATGAGAAGGACACTTGAAACACCTCAAACATTTGATTTGGAAGAGAAGAAATGAGTCAGCATGCTTGCAAACCTTTTTCCATCTGAAAGCACCTCAAAAACTGAGTTTTTGGAGGGGAGCGCTCCCCCTTACACTATCTCGGAGCGTCGATGCTCCCCCTTACACTGTCAGGGAGCGTTATAAAGCTCCCCTGGCCCTTTTGAGGGAGCACTATGGATTTTGAAAGCGCTCGTGCCCCCCTAAAGCCTACTAGGGAGCGCTACAACGCTCTGATGGTCCTTTTGAGGGAGCGCTACCTATTCTGGGCAGTTGTTAAGTTGTTGAGATGAATGGGGGAAGGATCCTTTCATTCTTGGAAGGAAGTTGAATTCGAATCCCTAGTCCAGCCATGATCTTAGGGCAGATCCTCAACTGAAGGAGGAAAATCCTCAACTTCCCCAAGGATATCTCAAGTGGTTAAAGCCTCTCCAAGGCTATATAAGCAAGCTTTCCAATGGTGAAAGAGATTGGAAAAAGGAGAATTACACCAAACTTATGATCTCATAAGTGGTGCTGGAGCTGATTGGAGGAAGAATTGCTAGTATGAAACCTATGATCTCATAGGAAACACACGGTCAGCCAAAGGAGAGTGATCAGTGAAGTTGTTGTTATCCAGGTTGTGGATCTTCCGAGAAAGGGTTAGACGAAGGGGACTTGACGAAGCTGTCGCATTTACATCTACGATTGTAGGTATTGTTGTCGTTATCTCATTAATATGACACGCTTGGACTGTTTCTTTCTAGTTTGTGTCTGATGTTACATGAACTTATCATTGATAGATAGATCTGTTTTCAAGATAATATCAATAGAGTAGGAAGTGGTCGTATCTTGTTTGTCTACAGAACTCAGCGAGGAGAAAAGGATCGGAGCGCAAATCGTAGCATGCAGGGACAAACATCGATAAAGAGGTACTTCTGTTATCCATCCTTCTCATGTATTAGTTTATATAGATTTGAAAGGAAGTCAGTGTCCACGTTAAGCATTTTCTGTCCTAGAGTTAAGGTCAAGCTCTTAGAGGCAATCTACCTATCCGCAGGGAGATTTTCCTACAACAGTGGGACCAATTAACCCACCAACCAAAAGAACAAGGGCAAGATACATTATCACCACGACGAAATACCTAACAAGATGGGTGGAAGTTGCACTAATAAAAGATTGTAGCGTAGAGATAGTTGCACACTTCTTGTTCGACCAAGTCATCACTATATTTGGCTGCCCAAGAGTTTTGATGAGTGACCAAGGCACACACTTCATAAAAAGCACCATCCGCGCACTAACTGAAGATTTTGAAGTTCATCACTAGAAGAGCAGACCGTATCACCCAAAGGCAAATGGCATAGTAGAAGACTTCAACAAAATTCTGGAGAACGCACTAACAAAGATCTGTAACGTCAATAGAGATGACTGGGACCTCAAAGTACTAGCAGTATTATGGGCGTATAGGACCACGTGCAAAAAGTTGATAGGGCACACACCATTCAAGCTAGTCTATGGCCAAGAAGCAATAGTGCCATTAGAATTTTTAGTACCCAGCTTACACGTACGAGCTATCACACAGATGACAAAATGAGGCACAGTACATGAAAGACTGGATCAGTTATTGTCAATGGAGGAAGACCGAATCCTGGTAGGATTCCATCAACAAGTGCAGAAATCAAGAGACAAAGCTTGGAACGATCGACACATCAAGAAAAAAATGTTTAAGGAAGGAGATCTAGTATTTCTCTACGACAACAAGTCGTTTCATCACCTGGGGAAGCTCATAATGCATTGGTTAGGACCTTACGAGGTAAAATATATCATGGACAGAGGAGCTATATAGTTAAGAGATTTAGCAGGTGCAGACCTCAGAGGAATGATCAACAGGAGCTGACTGAATCTGTACAAAGACATTCGACCACCCACCACGCAGTAAAAAAAAAAAAATAATAATACTAATAATATATTTTTAAAATAAAAAAGAGAACAAATAGGAAATAAGACTAAAAAGCGCGCAACACATCGAAGAGAGAAAGGTCGCATGACGTTCGAAATACAAATTCAGAAAAGGCATGGACAACGATTACATACAGAGGAAAAACAAGCAGGAAACAGAAAGTCGGCAAAGGCAGTATGACAGGACAACACTAAGCGAAATTAAAGGACGGTAAGGACCGATGGGACATCACATTAAAATACACCAACATGAGACGGAAAAGAAAACGTAATGGAAAGTACAAAATTGCCGCAGATGCATTGAATCCATAGTTATGATGCATTAAACACATAATGGAGGAAGCATCCTCGACAAGCATTGTGACCAGCCCATACAACACACGAGCACGGGAACAACTGGTCTATTCATGAAAGGAACACAGAGAGAGAACAATAGTAGCCGGAATGACCAGAGCGAGACCACAGAACTCCCAAAAATTATTCAAACTTAGCAAACGTTCAACAGTCACCACTATGGCACCACCGAAGCCTACAGAACCAAGTCAAACAGCCAGACCAACCAGGGTACAAACTAGGTCATGAGGACCGCTGGAAGAGAATGAAAAACAATAACCAAAGATCGTCGAAATTGACAAAATCCCATCCCCCAAGAGGACACCAGTGAACTCTACACCGATACTAGAAGAAATTCAGCAGCCACAAGAAGAGGCCATGAAAGTGGATACGCCAACAACGACGCAGGTGCCTCAGAATGAGGAAGTGGAAAACCCACATGAAGTGCAGCCAAAAAGCACCGAAGCAGCCCTGGAGGTTAACAGAATGACAGAAAATATGGAAGCACCAACGCCACCAGCCAAGTCGTAAACGACCATCTCAGGTCAACCAGTAGAGGAGATCGTTTCCAATGCCTCAGCTTAGCCAGAATGGATGATGGGGGAACAACCAGAAGTTGTTGGAACTTCAAACCAACCACTGCAATAGGAAGACATAATTCAGATACCGAGCTCACCCCGTAAGAAACCTACAACGTAAATTATTCTACCACACATACCAGCTAGAGTACATGTAGAACCAGAGCTACTGGGTCATGTGGGAAAGCTCAAGTATTTCGACCATGACGTATTAGATGAAACCAAGTTCTTGGAACTTTCATAGAGGGTCCTCATGTAGAACATAACCGTAAACCAACTTGGAGAAACGATTAGCCAGCCACACCAGTGGGCAGCTGGGCTGGACAGAACAAGAATCTTAGGTTTGTTGAAGCTACCACATTTTGGCAGAGGCTAGTACACGACAACATGCGTCAATTAGTTGTTATCAGTCACACATGGAGGGTACATATGGCTGGACAAACCTGTCCCCATAACTGTTGAGCTTATCGCATAAATCACAGAGTTACCAACTCGGCGTATGGATCACGCATTGATTCTGGACGACAAATCCAAGGAAAGAGCATTGGCATAATAAATGAAGAATAAATATGGCACCACCAGAGGGATGAGGGGCATCATAATCAAACAAATCAACAACGTAGATACACAACTAGGCACAAAGATATTAGCTTACAAATTGCTCCAAAAATGCCGCGGAGAGGAAGTACCAGTAGGAGTCATTACTGTTGCAGCTCAGTGCGCAGAAGGCACCTCTATGAGTCGAGCGCCATATCTATTGAACTTATTTCAAGAGGAATGAAAGGATGCGCAGGACCTGGGCACAGAGTTTCATTACTCGTGGTTGATTACCCTAATACCCTTCATGGGATGGTGAGAACTAGGGTATGTGGTCTTTTCTACCAGACCACAACCATCGGGAGTGAGATACCTTCTGCTGAGATCTGTGCCGCAGTCTAGGCATAAGAGGGAGAACGGGGTCATATTCGAAGCATACCTATGGGACATATAGGAAGCTATCAACCAAAGAATAAAACCAGAGGCTATTGCACGATATGCGAACATCGCCAATTTCCAGGCCACAAGATAGACAATGTGGATACAACCAAGGTAGGACCCAGATAAACAGTGGCTACAAATGCGCTATTGTATCACAGAGGGTGATATTGATATGGTCATCTGCAAATGGCCTAATGAATGGAGGATCCCAACCATTACCCGGGAAGTGCCGGAAACAACAATAGAAGGAGAGACAGAACAGGCGAAAACACAACCTCCGAAAATCCAAGGGCCAAAGAAACCATGAGCGGGCCAAGGCAAACTGAATTAGGCAGATGAAGGGTCCAAGCAGACAGGGACCCAAAAGGGGAAGAACGAAACTACACATCCGACCAACGAATAGTCGAAACAAGCTAAGGGAGCGAGGGAGACCACCCCAAACCCCATCACACAGGAATCAGGGGGGAATAAGAGACTAGTTGCACAGGAAGGAGGCACGCACAAGAAATCAAAGGCGCAATGAGCATCACCAAACTATACAATCACGGAGGACGACGGGGAAATTATTGCCAGAATGGTCCAGGATTGCTTAACAGAAGATTTCGATCATGCAGCGCATCACAGTGATAAACTACAGAAAGAGTTGGTAGAAATGGGACAGTTCCTCAAGAAATTCAGGGAATCACAAATTGCAAGCAGTAGCAGAGGCACAGAGCCACTGAAAACACAGGACAAAGAAAGAGTGGAGGTAGAAGAACGAGACCCAGTCCACCCCATTCCACATGCAAACACAATGATTTACATCAAACCTAACATGCTGGACATGGATGAAATCGTCGGATAGACACCTCTGAAGGATTTGGACCACATCCAGTTAGTCTTGTCACGGATGCCATCAAGGGCACTACAAAAATTGCAGGTTAGTGTCGACCACGAGGTACAGTCTCGTGCACATAAAAACTTAGTCAAGATACAACAAGCAACAAAGAAGCGTGAGGTGCTGGAAAAAGTCAGTGAGTAGGCCAAGCTCAAAACTCAGGAGGTAAAAGAATGCAGGAATGAACTGGAACGAAGAGTGGGAGGATTTTTTGAGAAACTCCCAAGCACCATGCAATGGAATGAACTCCCGGTAGTAGGAAAGATTGACTAGATTGCATATGCAATTGATCAATATTAGAAGAAGATCAAGAATCTTCGCGAACATCTCACACCAACCAATCCACCGGCAGTGAAGGAGAAAAGGAAGCAGGAAGCAACAATGAAACTACAGGAGATGGAACAACAGGTTATCACAGTAGTTGAATTGCTCAATAAAGAAATGCAACTTTGGACAAGGTTGGAGGAGGATCCACAGGTCCAACGTTGGGACAAGGAAGAGGAAAGGATCAATGCAACGATCCAAGAACTCAAATAGAGGTAGAAGACCATACCAATCCTAGAACGAGTCAAAGGGACGCAGGAGATAAAGAATATGCAAGCAGAACTTATCACTGCGCAAACACATAAACATAAGCGTCAGGCTCAAATAGAGCCACTACAGGAATGGGTATCATAAATACTCGCACAGGCAGAAGGAGCTAAAACACAGATAGCATAGACCCAGACTGAATGTGCAGGATTGTTGATCGATGAAGTGGAAGTTCAGGTAGTAGACACCATCAAGGAAAAGACCACGCAGGCACTGACAAAAGCAACAGAGCTCAAGGAAAAGTTCCAGACAATCACTAAGGAGATCGAAGAAGCTCAGAAGGATTAGGTGACTCGGCACAAGTCACATGTCAGTGTTGGGGGCCTGTTGGCACCAGGCCGAAGTGGAAAGGAGGATGATCGTGGGAAAGAAAGTGTGCAGAAACAAAAGTAATAACTGGAAAGTAACACAACATGCAAGAAAGCGCGCACAAGGAAAACGACAGTTGGAAGAAGAACAACACACATGCATGGGAGGGAGACCTAACGTCAGTAGGATTAGGGTTTTTCTAATACCTAGTAAAATGAAGATACCGATATATATAAATAGAGATACACAGGTATCATAGAGAGGTTTATTCTCTTTTGTATTAGTTCAATTTTTGTAATGCTCTACCGTAGCTATGTATGAGTTGATGTGTTATGTAATATGGTTATGGACCAATTTTTTAAGTTGTTGAGCTAGGAACAGAGGAAAGGAGGAATATATGAGGATTAGATCACAGGCTGAGGAAACTGGTGTGATCTAGTTCGCCTCAGATAGATCTTCCCCATCAGAGGGAATTGTAAGCAGGCGACGCTGGAGATGTAGAACTACCATAATAAAAGGGCCAAGAGCTAAATCTTTGTGGACGTGTCCTAGGAGGGGGTGAACTACGGTAATATCTGTGTAATGTGATGAATGCATGTATATATTTATTTTCTTTCAACAGTTAATTGTTATAGTTAATGAATGAGTCAATGCATTGTTATGGAATATGATTGTGTTGTTCGAGGAACTAAACCATGAAGGGTAGATGAAACCCCATGAGTACTAATAGATTGTAGTCATAATTCGTAGTAGATGGCTCGTATTAACAATCCCCTATCCCATACTCAATCCTAGGCTATAAACACTTGAGTCTTACAACCACCCATTTAAAGTTATCTCGGGTGAGACTGCGCAGTGCACTCTGTACACTATGTTGTCTTCTGGTTTACCAAGAGGGCCGATAGTTTTAGAGGCTTTGTTGGAAACCAGAAAGACATGAAACCTGGGTCAATAAATCAGATAGTAAAAGTAAGCAGTTAAAACCCAACAACGGTCATCATGTGGCATACCATAGTGAGACACTCTCAGATATTGTCCAGAAATACCCCATTTATGGCAATGAAATGTATTCCATTGTACATTCATGTCGTCAATGGAAACATTACATTCTAGGAAAGGAGACAATCATCCACACTGATCACAAGCCTCTGCAGTTCATACAGACACAGGGGAAATTGCAGAATGACCACCATAAGAAGTGGTCCACCTACCTGCAACAGTTCCATCTCAAAATCAAGTATAAGACAGGGATCACAAATTGTTTCCCTGACTACCTCAGTCGACCTCTCGTGGCTGCACTCACCACTGTGTTCCATTCTTCTAGACATGAGGCATCTAAGAGGCCCCAACTTTATCAACAAGATTCAGACTTCGCCACCACCTATCATCTCTTGGGTACAAGCGTGAATGTCACTGATTTTCACATTCAAGACAAACTGTTATGCCATCTGGGCCATCTCTGCGTTCTTGCAAGCGAGCATGCAAAGCTGATTTGGGAATCCCACTACAGTTGGATGGCAGGACATTTTGGCATGGAGAAAATTGTGTCCATTCTACAGAAACATTTTTATTGGCCAAAACTTCGACAAGATGTCAGCAAGTATATCAGATCTTGCATTGTCTGTGCCATTTACAAGCCAACCATCAATAAGAAATTCTTATACACCCCTCTTCCTACTCCCGATAAACCTTGGGAATCCATCTCAATGGATTACATGTCTATCCTTCCGCCCACCAAGCAAGGCAATGATTGTGTATTTGTGGTCATTGATCAGTTTTTGAATATGGCCATCCTCACATCCTACAAGAAGAACATCATAGCGACAGATACTTCCAAGATCTTCTTCAAACGAGTGTGGGTCCATTTTGGGATACCATAGACTATCATCTCTGATCGGGACAACAGGTTCCTCAACACATTTTGGTCGAGTATATGGTCACTATTGGACACCAATCTCACTAAATCCACTGCTTTCCACCCCCAAATAGACGTCCAAACAGAGGTTGTTAATGAGATGATTGTGCACATTGTGCACATGTACAAATCTAAGAATCTGCATACATGGGATGAGAGTCTCCCCTATGTTCAACATAGTTACAACAAGTCTCTCCATAGCTCCACCATCCATAGACCATTTCAGGTGGGGTTGAGATTCCAACCCTTGGGTCCCATTGATGTTGCACTACCTCTTGCAACCACACAGATAGACTCTTCCCATTTTCAGTCTGAGACTGACAAAGCCACCAGACTCATTGAGAAAATTCAACACATCCACCAACAAGTCCATGAGATTTTTCAGAAAGCCAATGCTAAGTAAAAGAAGCACCATGATCAACACAAGGTACTGCACTAGTTTTAGGTTGGAGACAAGGTCTAGTTACATTTGCAGAAATAGCATCTTACAGGGCCCCATCAGAAGCTCCACCCACTACGTTATGGGCCTTACACTATCACCAAGGTTGTGGGTACAAATTATTTTGAGATCAGCATTCCACCCTTCCTTGGCTTGCACCCAATGTTCAATGTGGACCTCCTTCAGCCATATTTTCCACCATTATTGGACACCTCAGAGATCCCAGAACAAATCAAACCAATAGATCTCAACCTTGACTGCATGAAACATGCATCCACTGATCAGATAGTGGACACATAGGTCAAGGGCACTCACCAGCAGAGGATCCACCTTTATCGTGTTGTCAAGGCAGGGAAACTCCTACACCAAGGAAAGTGGCTCACTCGGGGCCAAATTCAAAATAATTTTCCTCGCTTGATGGGGGAACTCAATGCAATGGAGACTATTTATTCCTAAGGGGGGAGGACTGATCCAGGTGGATATGGTGGCCACCCACCTATTCCAATTGGCTCCTCTTGACAATTTTTAGTTAAGCATGTTCTTTTGTACTTCTTTGTAATTGTGTATTCTACACTTCTGGGGTTGTTTGAAGCCCTACGCATCTTCTTAGAGGATATAGGTGGTCTGCCACCTAATCCAACTAGATTATTTTGGATGTTTTCTTGTCATCACATCTTTTTGTACTTCCAGGGTCATTTTGGGGCCCTAAATGCTTGTTTTTTTGCTTGCCACAGTCAAACTATAGACAGAGTCATAGTTTGAGAGCGTAATGTGTAGTTCCTGAAAATACCTTTCCAACGGGCTATCACGCACCTAAAATGGAGTTCGTATTCAAAATTTACGACCCCAGGAAGTTGAGGTACCAACTTACCCATAGGGGCCCACATGAATTTTGGTGTTTCACCTCCTAGGCTTAGATTTTTGGATGTCTAGGGTTTTTACATTCATGAGTAATATCAAAAAGGCCTCTGGAGCCTCATGGTAATAATTTTGCTTAGACGGATGCGCGTAGCAGCCACATCTCTTCTTAGAGATAGCTACCACCATTCGAGCAAGTTGTTTCAATTCTGCAGTTTTATAGTTTCAGCCTATTTCATTTATTCAATAGAAGATATTGTTCACTGGATATCTGTGTTGTTCTCCATATCTCTGCGTTTATTGTATTCATTTTGTTAATCAGTTCGTTTCGCTCCTAAATCCAGATCAAGTAATGAAATTGTAGGCCAACCATGATGATGGTTGCAGGTTGGTTGACAATGTATTGCAAACCATCATTAACAGGGACCTCTGGATGGAGTGAGAGATGAGTTGGGACATGAACACCTTAAATATTTTTATGAGGTTGGTAAGGGGGTCTCTGTGGTCTAGGATGTGGCTAGAACACTCTTTGACCCACCGGGTTGAAAAACCCAGCTTGAAATAGCTGATTCAACTCTTGAGGATCAACATCAAAGTGAATGGAGAATATAGGTCTCTTATTGCCTCTTTGCCAAAAAATATTTCTACCCTTGCCTTTTGCATGTCTTCCTCTGCTAAAGAAACTCATTGTCTACAAGAAAAACTTAGATCATAATATAGAACGGGAAAGACTAATCAACCATCAATTAACTTTGTATAAAGATAAACTCAAAATATTGGCTCTTATTATTTAACACACATGCATGCATGCCTTTAATCCATTACTCTGTATACAATAATCATAGTCATTCTGCCAATTAAAATCCACAATCGTCATTCTCTAGAACATGGATATTCAATGAAATTATGGGATGTGATTTGGATTTATAATGAACGAAAAGAGTTATTTATGAAAAGGAAATAAATGATTACTATTCTCATTAAAACACATTATTAACAAACCCATTTAAATAATCATGTCATCTTCATACTCAACTGTAAGTCTTGTTAATAATGCTCATTGTTCTAATTCCGAACTTCCTTTTCCAATTACAGAGTTTCTATAAAATCATATTACTTTTGGAACAGAACATGGAAAAATAAATTGATTTTGGGAAAAAATAAGGGCTTTATAATTTGCGTAAAATGAAATTATGGAGGGAAATGATAATGATCAATGGTCTTTTCACATACAAATATCATCCATCAAACATCAACAAATGTGATCAATTCAAACCTAAAAATAAAACTATGTATTTGTCATTTGTATTCTTGAGAGTTAAGTTCACTAAAATATATCAACAATAGTTTGAAAACTCTTTTTATAATTTCCTGTAGAAAGAATCATATTTAAATTTTCGAAATTTATCCATTTGATCCCTATTTTGCAAAATAGTATAACCATAATAAAATAATGAATCCATCCCAGGGCACAAAACTATTCCCATTTTTATGTTGATAATTGTATCTTCTATATATATTGTCAACTGCCAAAACTGTGTTTTATCAAAGAGTAGCTTCCCTTTTAAAAATATTTGCAAAAACGAGACTTGAAGCCAATATTCTAACCAACCCAAAATATGATGTCGAATTCACACACAATCTTTACATTTCCAGCCAACACTTCCAATAAGAAATTTGAAATGATGATAAAGTCATGGAGACTGAAGGTAGGGTTTAAATTTCTAAAAATATATTCTTGAATTCCAAAGAAAGCAGACCAAGATAGGAGTGTGAGTCGAAACCTTAGGTTTTGAATTTATTTACAAGCATAACACTATAACTCAAAATCATCTAGTGGATTTTTCCAATAAGAGTGAGATGTATATGAGATCAAGTAGTCGAAACACACCCATATGCTCCAATAAATGTCACAACAAACCAAACTGGTATTACAATGAGCCTTAAAAAAAATCTTATCATTTTTTCTAGAACGAGATACAGAGACAATCAAGATGAGAAGGCTAGGAATGCACTGCAAACTTCCATTTTATTTTGTTTTGTGAATAAAATCCATAATCATAACAAGAAACCCACGGTGGCTAATAGCAGGCCATATCCATGAAAACCTAAATGAAAACAACAATAATGAAACTTGTTTCCTCATTCAAAAACTTGTATTCCTTTTAACCTCAACTATATAAGTTTCAATGAAAAACTCAGGTCAAGAGTTCTTCTTGGTGATATTATTTTTCATATCAATGCCAAAACAAATAATTTACCATCCACAACATCAAAATACAACAGAGACTCATTCTCATAACAAACACAATGCATGCAAACAACTTGAGCCAATAGTCAAAATTTATTAGAACAAAGCAAGCCATCAATGCCAGAGAATTTGAAAATGTCCATACATGTCGAAGTAAGCTAAATAGCCACGAGAGACATGCCCAAGATCGTTATCCAATTACCACCACAACCTTAGAATATACAAACCCTCAACTAACAACAACAAGTGATTTCCAACAAGGAACAATGAAAAAGGTGGTATCCTCAGGAGGGAAAACCAACGAGAGTGCATTAACTCTCCATCAACTCATGTTGCCTCAACATTTACTAAAACTTACCAACCTTTCACAACATCTAACCAAAATTTACACAGTGGAAATCACTTACTTGTCAGCTCGGACTCCAAATCAATATTTGGTACCACGCATATCACACTATTGAATTTTCAACCATAACATAGATCAACGCTATACCACATTCATAACTATTGTAAGTTGTCACCGCTCTATATATCAACCATATCAACTTACCAATTGAGAGAAGTGAGATATGAGGTCCATAACATATATGAATTTAACTCTAAGTCAGGTTCATTCACACTTTGCATGCAACAAACTTGTATAATATCATATGTGCTATATATGTGCATGGAATAAATTGACCATTCTTTTAAAATATGTCACAAGTCATGTTAAAATATATAACTTTTAAAACTTATAATCATAATGTCATAATTATGGTGCGAAAGGCATTTCACTTTTTTTTCTTTCTTTTAATCATGGCAACAACATATTCAATGCAATATGAGGATAAGGAGTCTCATAAATCATTGACGAAGAAACCATTTGTGCATATGAGAAGAATAGAATACCACATTGTATTTTAATCTATCCATTTGTTTGGATATCACATTTTTTTCTAAAAAAAAAGGAGTGAAATCAACTTAATACAACTTCTCTAAGGGGTCCCACCTACTAGTTAAATAATATAGTAATAGAAATAGTATAGTGCATTGCAATATTTTGCAGGTAGGATTCTTGTTGCGCAATTTTGCATCAACAACTAGCGAATCCACGGGGAAATATGTTTGTAGCAGATTAGAACTCATTAATTCTGGTTTTGATGAAATTAGTAGGGGTGTGTAATAATAAGTGATAAAAATATATCAAGAATGGAAAGTTATACAACAGGGGGAGATAAAATGAAAATTGAAATGATATATGAAATGGGACTTCATGAAACAACTTATGAAAAGTGAGATAAATGAGGGGGTTGGGTCATGTTTGTATAACCAACAAAGAAACAATAACATTTGCTTGGATGAAATTTCAACCTAGCTGTAAATTTTACAAAATCATCTAATATGCTCTTATTTAAAATGGAATGAAGCGTAGAAAGAGAAAGGAGAAAAAGGGAGAGGCATGACCATCAAGTTAGTAGCAAAGCATTTAATTGAAGGTATATGAAATGTATCATTAGCACTTGAAGAAAAGATAATCATAATATCTTTGTTGTGTGTTTAATTTCTAAACTGACCGACATTATTTGCAGACAATGATCTATCTAATGACTTGAATGATCCAGCTGACTCTACCTCATCAATGGGTTCAAAACTAGAAAATTAAAATAAAATTGATAAAATAAAATAACAAAATGTACTCAAAGTAAACAAGCATGTAAAAAGTATTTAAAAAAGCACTCAATCAGAAATCATGTTCATCTACAAGCTTGTTGTCTCCAAAATAAAAGGTTAATTGGTTTATCATAATATTCAGAACCCTTTCTAAATCGTTAATCATTGTTCAAGCAAATCTAACCTCTAAAATCAAGGAGAAAATAAGTATGCAATCTAAAGAGAAAGAAAAAGTGAAAGACAAATCTAAATAAACTAAAACACTAATTTACACCCCCTCCCCCCCGCCCCCCTTTTATTATTTATGTACAAAAGGAAGGTAAAAACATTCTTGGACTTAGGTAGGATGAAATTTTTCATAGATAAATGCATCATCTATTTTAGGTGGATGATTAATGACTTGAAACACGATGCATGAGTAATGTTGATCAAACCTACCAACCAACAAATGCATGTGGCAAGGATAGTGGGCCTATCAAAATCCAGAAAAAGTGATCACCATCTTGAAGGACATGCCAACCAACAAGATGGTCTTTAGGCTTGATATTGGTAACATGATCGATGACATTAGAATGATGGTTAGAATTTTTTATGTCAAGGATGGGGTTAATGAGCTCTTTAAGCATCATAAGGTCATCATCTACAATCCCCTAATTAGGAAAATAATTACCATGCTCTAAGGGAAAAAAGAAAGGATTCAAATGCATAGGAATGCCTTTGAATCTATCATCACCAAAATAAAGCATCCATGCAAGAGAGGTATGCATATCATCATTGAATTCCTCAACCTCTTTGAATGGAAACAATGGGTTTGTGAAAGAATTATTCCATGTAAAATCTTGATTATCCTTATGAGGATCTTCACAAGGAGACTCAACATATGAATCTATATCAACCCTCAAATCCCCTCTTTCATTTTCTTCAAAATGGTCACGAGAAATATCAGGGGTAGTGTTATGCAAATCAAGAGAAGCCTCCCCTACAGATTCATCCAAAAACAATACTTCTTTGGGCATAAGTTTATATTGAGTATGATATATGTCAAAAAGGTCCTCATTGAGGGGGAAGACATCAAACAAAGATTTCTCATAAGTAGGGCTAGTAGGAATATCATGGTAATAATCCTTACAATCTTCTGAGAATATAACACTATGAGATTCATGATTGTCCTCCTGCAGATTCATCATGAAGAGAGGGGGATTTGTGTGATATTTATATTTATCCTTGAGAAATAACTCACAAGTTAACTATTCATGAGGACCATAGAAAAAGCTACATTGATGAGGAACAATGATACTTACAGGTAGATGTTCAAAATTATGAAAAATAGGTGGCGGAGGAAAGTCGATAAAAAACTTTACGAAAATTGATTCTCCCGCGAAAATTAACTAGATACCATACGTTAGACTAGTCTCCTGCTTTACCATGAAGGGAAAGTGGAAAAATAAATGCAGAAGTATGTATATCATAAACCCCAATATATTGATAGAAGCTAAGGAAATCATCAATATGATTATGATAAGATTCCCATGAGTTACCCTCAAAAAGAGGGCAACTAACCATAGATAATTTTGCATTCGGACTCAAATTTTATCTATACATGATTAGGTAGGTTAGGATAAAGAAAAACCATAAAAAAATTAATAAAAAATAGGGACATATAGAAAATGGGTTTTTTTCCTTCCCTAGTATGGTCACCAAATAAATGTTGAGGAAAAGGTATGAGGAACCTCACTCCAAAATTTTCGAATCTTACTAAGCTAGGGAAAGATAGTTGGGATTATCACCCATGATTTATAACCTAAGACAAAATTATCAATTGATTCTCGAGCAATAAGTACAAGGAATCAATGATGTCTTTTATAATTAAACAATGCAAAAAAAGAGAGTGAAAAATGTATATGTACTATGTTTTTATGATTAAGGAACAAATGAAATTCAAATCTGAAAATAATATCAGAAAATACACATGTGAGACCAAAATCAGCAAAGTGGTTTTATTAATTTCATTCTGAAATACAATCATAACCCCTTTTCAAATCTATATGAGGATATGGACCAAGATCAGATTTAGAGATATCAGATCGGAACCATACAAAAACAATCTGACAACAAGAGAGGACTAAGACTAGAATTTAGGATCAATGTAGCCATGAAAACATCATTGACTGACTCTGCAAAATATTCCCTATCATTAGTGAAATCTAATTCATATAGAAATCATAATGCATAGACTATCAAGATAATATGATCAACCTTTCACAAATAAGTTGTTGAAATATATATCTCAATCCTTGAATAATGCGATCTTCAATAAGACCCTACTGTCAAGAAGAGCGTTAAGACTCAAAGATAACTCAGAATGAATAAAATAATTAATCTCACAAGAATAAGAGAAGACCTTATATCAGAAAATTCTTCCTTCGTCTCTCTCCTTGTCCCTTCCTTTAATCATCTTTTATCTTCCTCAAAAGAAGTTGTGGTAGTTTCAAACTACCATTAGTTAAGTCATAATAGACTTAATATTAGTCAGGGACAAATAATAATAATAATAATAATAAAAGGGTTCATTAAATAATAACTAATAGGTGGGACCCCTAATCTCTTAAATATTTTTAAGTTTGATTCCCTCCTTGTTGCTCCATAATTTATTTTTAAAATAAATCATACCACCTCATAAATACACACATAAAAAATCACTTGAATATTCCCTTGTGTCTCCCCAAAATTACACACACACACACACACACACACACACACACACACATATATATATATATATATATATTGCCACCACAAAAATAAATATGATTGGTTGTCCAAAAATGAAGATAATAGTATCATGTTGTTTGAAAATAACCCAAACATAACAAATTGTTCAGCAATACTCAAAATCCATATTTACTATGAGAAGAAATATGTTTCTTCCCACTATTTGTAGCCATTTCTAGTATATTTGTAGAGTTGATCTTCTCATTGCTTGGATGATTGGATACATAAGGCTGAACTTCACTGAGAGTTTGAGATTGTTCATTATTTATATAATTTTCCGAACATAAAATATGTTGAAGTAAATATAGAGACAGAAGTAAAGACACCAAGTCAATAATCAAAATAGATGAGACATAAAGCAATTGTTTATTTCATTCCAATTCATCAAAAGAATCGTTCTCTTTACAAAATTTCCCGCGAAAGTTTTGGACCAAAGTCAAACTTAGAAAGTAAAAAACTGAACTTTAAAAGCTAGATCAGCTTGCCACAGATTGCTGCCCACTCAACTCTGCATAATAGCCTTTGTCAGTCATGAAATTTAATTCACAGATAGACAAGTCTACACAGACTATCAAAGAAAGATCAACACCTCTGAAAAACAAGTGTCTGAATGATGTAATTCATCCCTGAATCTTGTTGTCTACAATAGGACCTTGTTATCATAAAAAAGAATTAGGCTTCCAATGAATTAAAGAATGAATGAAAACTGAATTATCTCAACAAAACTCAAAGAATAGACCTTAGTATGCTTCTCCTTCCATTCTCCACTTGTTCCTCCTTTTCCTTTTTCCTTTAAGAAAATTAGAATTGGTTGAAGTAGTTGAACTAATTATTTAGTTAAGTTAACTAAAACTCAACCAACTTTTTAGTTAAGGGGGAAAAGTAATAAAATCATAATAAGGGTTTTTAATAAATAATAACTAGTAGGTGGAAACCCTTGTGACTCCCTTTAGTTCTTTAACAATCATAATACAACTAGTTAATCAAACAAAACATCCCTCCTTGTGACTCCCATCATCACTTTCATATTTTGAAAATTTATATCAATGATAATTGAAATTATTTCCAAAAATATATTACCCTTCTATCCAAAAAATGGTGTGTTGTCCAAAAATTCAGAAGTCAATTATTCTCAACAATCAATAAATAAAAATACTTAAAATCCATATTTTCCACTCTGGGAGGCAATCTTTCCCTTTTTGTTGCTATCACCTTTTGATTTCTCTAAACTTGCCTTAGGCTGTGTGGAGCCTTTAAGCTTAATCTCATTGATCACATGAGAGCAATCATCTCTCAAATGCATGCGGGAGGACATAGATTTGGCAGAGTCATTTGAGGGTGAGGAGTGGGCAACAATGGCTTTTCCTTTGTTAGGAGCATGGTGGGCCTTGATTTTTAACCTTTTTCTTGCATGAGAAGACTGTACTGGTGAGGGGACAGGGGAAGCTTGGGAAATTTGATTAATAGGTGGAGGAGCAGGTAGGGATAAGTTAGGCCAGCCACGATGTTGGGAGACTGTCGGGTGGAAAGTCTCTTGCCATCTGTCGTTTTCAGGGACTTCAGGTTGCAGTGAGACATGAGGAGGCACTAGGATACTAGGGACTTGTTGGGCTTGGAAAGGAGGTCTTTCAGGCCTAGGTTGGACCACTCTTTGCCCAATCCAGTTAAAAAATACAGCTTGAAATAGCTAGCCTAACTCTTGTGATTCTGCATCAAAGTGTATAGAGAACCTTTGCCTTCTAGGGCTCCTGTTCCAATTTCCTCTTCCTCGGTTACCTCGGTCATGGATACCTCTGCTGAAAAATCTCATTCTTGTATGCATAATTGATTAGAAAATAGTTTCTTTAACAACCATACATGACAACTCTTTTAAATATGAAATAAAATTTGGCTCAACAACATATCAGACTCATGCAATCCAATCCATACAAATCGTTTAATAGTTGTCAATGAGAACGGGGTGAACAAGGGTTTTGTGATATGTGAGGGGTTGTATTGAGTGAAAAATGTTAAAATGAGGGGGAAAAGATCATGATTACTACTCACAGAAATCAAACAATCAATTGTATCATAAACCAAAATAATATACCATTGTAATTCATCCCTGCGGTCCTTTAACTGTCATAATACATAATTTATCTTAACTATAATTAAATTTTAGGAACACGGAGTGGATACTGAATATGGGAAGGTGAGGGAAATTGTAATGTGCGAAAAAGTGAAATAATGGTAGGGAAAAAATGAATATTGTTCGTAAAATCAATTAAGTAATCCATAAAACAGTTATGTATTTAATGCAAACGATCCAACACCAATTAAATAATTATTGTTACCAATTAAACAATTATTGTGTGTTAAAAATTGTTCACTGTCCCACATTTAAATCTTCAACCCTTTTTATTAACACAATGTATCATCATACTCAGAATCATTATGCCTTTCAAACTTCCTGTTAATAGAATTCTGTTTCTTTTCATTTCCTTCCCTTTTATATTTAAAACAAAATCAAAGGAACACATAGTCATATTGCTTCAACTATGTTCAGGATATAAAAACATCAACCAATCCCCATAATTTCTAATCAGACATAGACACGGGTCTTTCTTGAGTTGAACAGACTCTTTTAAAACATGCCCAATTCCATTCCTTTGACAATATTAACCATTAAATTTGCAATGAAACCATACTACCAAAACCCCATGCTTTATCTATGATGGTGCAATAAAACAAGACGATGCGCAATGCCTCCATAAATCATACACTGTAACAACCAAGTCACAGTCATCAACTCTTCAACTTGCAATAATCCTGATTGGGACAAATTAAACACACACCACCAACTTCAATTTATACCACGTTGTAGGAACACACAGACCAACTCATAACAAAAATAGGCATCTTTGTGACTGTACATTACCATTTAACCTCAATCAACCAATTAAATAAAAAAAACGAGATGGGTTATCGATTCAACTATCACAACAAAGGGAGGCAACTATTGTATATCGATTATCATTTCCAATTACAACTCTCCAACAACCCAATCAAATAGAGATGAGAAAATAATCAAAGCCACTGTCAATACTACTCAACCAACTTATGACAGTCAACAAGATACCCGACAAGAGTGTGACTGGTTGAGTTTATCAAAATCGGGCTCTATAACTAATGAACATAAGAAATAATCAAGGGTTCGTCGGTCACCAAACACAAGGAGACTGGAGTTCGACCATATCAATAGTAGGTGAGAACCCTTGAGACAAGCACAGTGGAACCACAAGCCTTATAACTCTTATCTTGTAAAATGGGGTGACAGTTCAACACCAGGTAGGGTAGACAACAATGCAAAGGAGCAGAGATTGCTCACTAGACAGTAACCAACACCAAGAATGCGCAGAGGCATAACCCTCACGTTTTCCCAATAGTTGAACAATGCTTGATGGAAATTCAGAGCCCAGGTACTACCAACAACCCTAAAGCATACTTCTTAGCATAATGGCCACCCCATAACCAACTGTTTTGATACCAATACCGCAAAATAATCCCACGACCAGGTGAAAAAAATATACAGTGACCAAAAGGTGGTTCGAAACATACATAGTAACCCCATAGAACCAAATAAAACCGGGTGTGGTTACCATTAATAGTGAGGAGGTGACCAACAAGGCTAAATAGAGTGACACCCTCCAACAAAATACCCATAAAGACAATATAGAGCCATCACAATTTCCACCACATAGAATAGCCAATGAAATCACAACTTCAACCATCGATTTTTTCATTTGAAAACGTATAACCACACAGTATTTTCAGAGAAAACACCCACGTGTTTACACAGTTTTCGATCTCAATAAAACACAAACCAACACATTACCAAGCCAATGTTCATTTCATACACAGAGCGAATTCATGGATGGGCGAAAAGAACCATACCTGTAACCAATGGCTTTGAAAATGCGAGCTGGTTGAGTAGTTCCTTCCACACCTGAATCTCAGGGCTTAACCATAGCAAAACCAAAATGAACAATAATCATGCTAGGGTGATGGCCCGGTGGGAGAAATATGGAGTGACATGCATTTACTTCACATCGCTTCTAGCCTCCAATCCATTCAATTTCGTAGTACACGGCATCCAACCAAAACAATACCATTAACCCCATGCCATTAATTCCATGCATCGAAACTTGCACATAGTGCTTGCCAATTGCGAAACCCTAATCCATATTATCCATTGCCAAAACCATACTATAACATATATCAAATGCACCCAATATAACTCAATATAATCATATAGCCACTAACATTGCTAGTTAGGACTAACATTAATTCCTTTTTATTTCATTTGCGCATAGTATAGCATAGCATAGTATATCATAGTTCCCTCTTCTTGGATTTTTTCCACAAGTCTCTTTCCATTGCTCTTGTTTCTTGTTGTTACTAACATGTGTCTTGTGTAGGTGTTGATAGGTAATGAATCATGGCAAATATAGAAAATGTAATAACAATAAATATAAGCCATTCATAACATGGAATTTCAGATCTTAGAATAACGGAATCAACACATCAAATGCATTATCCATCTGTCATTATGTCGCAAACAAAACCAATATTTCATCATCAATCATGTAGAACCCTATAAGAAGCATCGAAACAACAACATAAAATGTGTGATAAGGATATCTCTAATCCTCCAGTCTACAAGGGGGTCCCACCTACTAGTAGTATATATCATTAACATAGTTTAAATAATAGGCTTTAGCAATACTTTGCAGGTGAAATCCTCGTTGCGAGTTTAATCATCAACAAACTGGCGACTCCACTGGGAAATTTGTTTCCAACAGATTAAGAACTCAAAACATATGGTTTCGCAGACCAAGAACAATGGATCAAGTAAGTATAACCATAATGATTATGCAATAGGGGGAAGTGAGCGGATTTAATGGAAAAATGACTGGGAATTTGGGAATAACTCATGGTAAATGTTAAGTATGAGGGGGTTTATCCCTGTATGCATAATAATTCAACCATAATTTTCTATTTACTTCAAGGAGAAAAATTTATCGATTTTCTCTTTTAACTCTCAAATGGATGAAGAAATAGAAAGCAGAAGCTGGAGATAACAAATTTATTTATAAGACAACAGTGAAAGTAGATAAAAAAAATCAATTATGCTTTCAGGGGGAACATCGTAACAATTGTGTAAGCTTGATTGTTATTGAGTAACAATACCTTGCAGGAGTGTCACTGTGGCATAACTGATCCAATATCTTATTCTTGACCAAAATCAAACTAAACAAATGAAAAGCAATAAAATTCATGACAAAAATGGGACTACAAAATTTAAAACAACATAAATAAAATGACATAATTGCAAAAGCAGCAGGAAAACTATTAAATAAAAGAAGAAATGAAAAGAGTAGTGAAAATTAAAACAAAACTAGACCACTAATATATAAGAAAACCAAACAACGTTAAAACTTTCAAGTTGGTTCTACGTAGCATTTTAAGTGAGAACCGTTAGTGTTGTAAGAAAACAATCACTCTTGTAAATCTTTTGAAATGTAACAGTTTGTACCAAGAACAAAAGCGAACATGAAAGGACCCAACCATAATTTTTGAAACTTCGAAGTAATTGATAGTCCCTTACAGTACAGGACTATATCATCAAGATAGATATGAATAATAACTTCGATCAAATCGTCATAAGCTACTTGCATAGGAATTTTAAAAGTGGCACTTGCATCAAATAATCCAGAAGGCATACGTTCATAAGTCAAGGTGCCCCAATGAGTAATAAAGGTGGTTTTATATTTATCTTCCCTTTTTACCTTGATCTGATTGTAACTGCAAAATCCGTCAAGTAATGACATCATCTGTGACCCTGCAACTTATTGTAAAATCATTTCCATATTAGGGACAGGAAAGTGATATTTTACACTAGCTCGATTTAATACGCGAAAATCAACGCATAATCTAATATGACCAATTGCTTTCCGAACGGGGGCCTAATTGGAAACCCATTCAGAATACTTGACCGAAAATATGATTATGGGTTTCAAGAGTTTGTCCAACTCCTTTTGAATAGTTTCTTCCAGTGTAGGGTTGTGTTGGCACAGGGGCAGACCCAGGGTTCAACGCTTCAACATTGCACCAACAAAACCCTAACTAATGACCCTTTCGGCAACACCTACAAAGAAGATGAAGTCTCACCCGAGGTAGAGGCAGAGGTGGTTGCAGGAATCCAGTGTCTACAACCTTAGATGGGACACAGATCTATGATTACAATACTCTAACAAAGCACTCAGCAGTTAACATTCGTCAGTAATTAACCCTTATTCACATCACAGATCCAAACCATAATTACAGAACAATGTAGTATTCTACCAAATCTAACACATCCAAGAAAATAGATCAGCTCTAGCATCTTATTCACATCATTGGGCACTAAGATATCATATTCATCTAAGCATACAATATTGCACTAAGCATTTATCACATAAATAATATAAAAACCATTATGCACAAAGCAACCATAACATAGGATATACATGGTTCACCCCCGTGTGGGGATACGTCCACCAACTCTTTTCTTCTTTATTGTCTTATGTCAATCTTCTACAAGCACATAACCCAAAAACCCTACTCTACATAGGACAAGAGATGTGTGCACCTCGCCAGATCCTCCTTCCCCAAGTTAGGTCACAACACAAAGCCTTCTTGCAATCACTTTCACTTAGCTCTGCAAGTCTTAATATACACTATGCATAAAGCCTTTGCAATCACATAGATAGAACTCTAGCACTTAGCATCTCCCCTCTTAGAATTCACTAGATCGCTACTTACATCACCTAGATTTCTATTTATACATTAAAAAATGAGCCTAAACATGGTTAAACCCATGGGTCGACATCCCATACTCGTTACATAAACCCTAATCCCAAAAACTTCCCTAAAAAGGGACTGATATTCTGCGATCTCTGCTTCGACTTGCACTCCACCTTCGACTAGCCTGTCGAAGTCCCAAAAGAGGTCAAACATGAACAAGGATCTCCAAAACTTGGTCAAGGGCCAACAAGCCCCCAACACTCACCTGTGACTCATCCCGAGTCACTCTGGTTTGGGTAACTCTGCCTCAAAATCCTCGAGTTGCTTCAACCTGTTGTTGTGCCAAAGCCTCCTGATCGACGAACTCTTGAATAATTGCCTTGTTCACAGGTTCTTCTAAGCGTTGTTCTACCGAAGTGACTACTTGTTCTATCTCTGCTCCTTGGCCTTCAATTTCCTAAAAAAGTAGGCAAGCTGCATCCTGGACTAGCTGGAGCTTCTAAGTCACTTCCATGACTTTTCTTTGTATGGAATGGACTTGTTCCTGAGCCGTGCGTTGTTCTTGGGATCTTTTCATCCTCTCAACTGTTGACAGGAGTGTCAACTGCGCTTGTACCGATGTTTCTTGCTGCTTTTCTTCCTGGAGTTGCGACTCCAGTGTCTTCAGTTCAGGGTCCTCAGTAAGGCGCTCATAAGTCTACGCACTACGACTGCTTAGTTGTTTACATTCCACGGCTAATTATTTGATCCTTTCAACTACGCTCCAGACAGTTGCTTCTCTCTGGTCTCGCACTTCCTGTGGAGTGCTTGGCACTGTTTGTAGCTCTAGTTCTGCGACTCTTTGTTGAAGCTGTTGAATGTCTTCAACAAGCTTCATGACTTAATTTACTACCGGGTATTCTTCCATCTGCTCCAAGGCTATCACAGAGTGAATTTCTTTGTTGACTGCTTCTTTAACTCTGACCTGCTCCGTGAGCAACTGTTCTTTCTCCTGCTGGATTTGCACTTTATTTTCTTCGAACTTGGTTTGTAGGTCATCCTTCTCCTGCTGTGCAACTCGGCGTTGCTCTATGATTTCCTCTTGTGCTTGCTTTAGGGCCACTGAGACCTATTCTTTTTCTTCTTGCATGCGATGAAGGTGAGCTTTGATCGCATCAGCTATTCTACAGAGTTGGGCAGGCTCATCTCCCAACTCTGGTTCTTCTGGTGGCAGGGGCGCAGTGGACATTGTACGGCTAGAGTGAAGGGATTTTTGTACTCTTCTCAACTCTGTCTCAATTCTATCATACATGGCTTCTTGTTTGGCTTCAATTCTCTGCAAAATATCTTATGAGGAATCTGATACAACTGCAATAATGAAGTCGAAGTCATCAATCGTGAGTACAGTCTGCAGCTTCGGCTTACTCGCTTTGGTCTTCTTCTGTGATGTAGGTTTTGTGGGGGAAACCTTTCTTTTATTGGATGTATGTGCCTCTTCAAGGGGGTTCCTAGGTGGTGTTACTTTGCCTTGCTTCTGCTTGTCTTCTTCCCCTTCTTTGTCCACTTTGTTGTCTCCTCCTCAGCTAGGTGAATCTGACGAAGTCTCTTCTGGTGTGTTGTGTATTTCCTATACATCTTCCTTCTTTTTCTTCCTGCTATTGTTGGGTGCATCATAATCTTCATGAGTAACCACCGAACTTCCAATGAGGTTGGGATCGGACAGTGTTTCCTGGTCAACTAGTATAAGGAACTCTGTGGGCCATTCCTTAGTGATTTCTTCCAAGTCCTCCTCTGTGAGCTTGTAGTAGGACTGAAGCTCTTCTTTACTTTCATCTGTGCGTGCAGTAATATAAATAAAATTCCTATTTGCATGGAACTTCATAAGGGGACTGAACCTATCCAGGGTATTTGACGTCATATGAGGGAAAGACTCAATAGCCCTCTTCATCTACAGGTAGTAGGTATGGAATACTCCATTTGACTGCCATTGTTTCCCCATGTCGCTCGAATACCAAAGCATCGTGAACTTCACACCTAGTGCCTCGAATGGCTCAATGTTAGGGAAGGTCGCACCTTCCAACATCTCCCAAGAATTAAACGCAATGAGGATCATCAACCAGCTAAAATGGAACTCATAGCCCTGATCCTGAGCTTCGCGACAATCCAATTCTAACTGGTTGACTAAGTAACTAGCCCAGTTCATCTGTAGTCCTTCCACGCATTTTCTTGTGAGGTCAACGATAAACCTTGTGACCTGCGCGGGTCTGTTCTTTCTTACTAGCTTACCAGCAATCAACTGGCAAGCAAGGCGCACTGCGCCATTATGAATAGAGGCTACCTTGTAGCCTTGCGTCCCTTTCTCTACATCATCGTAGGTGTCTTTAATCCTCTATGCCAAGGCACGGTCTACATCCTTCCCTGGATAAAATTCTTATGGGTCTAGTCCCTACATGCTCAATTGATGATCCTAGGGATAGGCGTTGGAATGACGGTGATGCGTCTATCTAACCATAGATACCCTCCATGGAATCACGACAGCAGAAGATTAATGCACACGTTAACCTCCTGGTGCCTTCCAAAATGTGGTATCTTCATCATGTTCAAGACAGTGGACCTCGCGATGTCCATACTCCACGGCTGGGGGATGATCTTTGATTTATTTCCCTTCATCTTGGTCAAATATTTGTGATGTGCGAGCATGCCATAGCTCTTGCGGTCTCCTAGGTTATAGTCACTGATATTCAAGGTTGGAATCCTCTCCAACTACGATCTGACTGCTTGTATTCCCTTCGGAAGGTAGACAGTGATGACTGTGTATTCGAAGTCCCCCAGGACACTGTCACGACTCACCACACCGGCCAAGGGTGCAATGTAGTCGGGTAGGATGGATGGAATTAGATTCGCATTTTTCAATTCATCACGATGCTTGGTTCTTTTCTCGGTCGCAGCGCGGGATGGTCCAGATCCATGAGCAGTCGACGGGGAGGCTTTCACTCCTCGCATTGATGAGGCTTGGATGCCTGCGGACATCACCTTCTCAGCCATGAGGTCCATTAGAATCTCTTCGACGAATTTTTCTATTGCGCTAATTTCGTCTGACATGCACACTCGAGATCTAATATCTCACTTCGGTGAACAATACTCAATGTAACAGAATGAATGGCAAGGTCTCAATGATCACTGCGTGAAATCAACTAGTTCTTTGTGGGCTCGGATAATCACAATTGGAAAAAGTGCTCTCGGTGCAATGCTCGACGGGATAAATAGATATCACCGTAACGGTTTCTTTCAACGGGTCACAAATCCTTATTCAATGCAATTCCATCCATTATGGCGCGATCCCAACGGTCCAATGGTGAACTTTCAGGCCATAACTTCTTTCCTAACCGTTCAGGAGCGTCTATCTAATGGTCATACTACCTCCAACAGTTATATTGCTCCACCATGGCGAAGTGTCATTCTGTGTTGTATTGATATTCCGACGAAGTTCGAGTTCTGGAAACCTTTCTTCTGCGAAGTATTCTCTAGAACTTCTTGCAAATTTTCTAACTTTTCCCTCTTCTTACTGAGCTTTCTAACCTTCTTTCATGTAATCTGAATCATTGGTTTCCTCTTTCCATTATCGTTCTTATCTCCTCTTGGCATGATAACTTTGCACTATGGAGGGTCTTTCATAGGATTCAAGGGTAATACTTCTTCTCTTTATGGGGTAGGTGCTCTACTCTCTTGTATAGACAGGTGTCTCCATTCTTCTTGTGTACTTTCAACTTTGACATCCATATATTTGGTCTTTAGTAGCTTCGACTGGTTCTCTTGTTCTCCCAGCAAGTGCACTATTCTCCTAGCCATGAAATCTCTTAGTTCTTGCTTTTTTTTGTTCTAGATCCTCCTCTTTGTGTTTCCTTCGTATCTGATCTATCTCAATCCAGGTTTTTCCTAGCAAGATAGCAAATGGGGCGTTGTTCTCAACAAACATAACGATCTCAAATTCTTCTTCTGTCGAAGTGCCATGAGCACTCATAGATATCCGGGTAAGTCTTACACATAGGGTTATCAACTTTCCTCTAAATAATCCTATTCCTCCTAATGAAGGAACCATAGCAGGCTTTCCCAAAATTTCTCAAGTTATTTCTGTCATGATATTCACATGTGTTTCCTCATCCAGGACACAGTCTATGTCGAAGTCTCCTATTCTTGTTTCTATGTACTCTTTCTCTTTTAAGACCTTTGATAAGTCAATGTCTCTATGGTCATTCAGGGTTTCTTTCAGCTGTAGTAATACAATCTCTGATTCTTTCTGGGGTTCTATCATATCCTTAGTTTCTTCCTATCTCATATTTTTCTTGTTTCATATTCATCTTTTCAACTTTAGCAATCATTCTAGGACAATCCAAAACTTCATGGTCCATAGCTTTACAACAAAGACAACTAGGTCTTCTACCAGGGCATTCCTTAGCAAGATGTACTAGTCTTCTGCAACTTTAACAAAGGGTTAATCCTCTCTTTCTCTTAAATGATCCCCAAATTTTCCTGTAATGCGCACTGGGGTCACAGTAACTAACCTGCAAAAAATTCTTTATAGGATCCTACATCCATTTGTTAGTCCAAACATTCTTTCTATGCATAGAAATAACATACCTTTCATTATTTCTATCAGATCTATTCATATCAAATCTTCTTTCGCCTAACTGTGCCCTAGTTTTCAGACTATGACAAAATTTATCAAACAAACCTAGATCCATTCTTTCGAAACAAAAATTTTCACTTATCTTAACCTTCTCAGAGCAAAAATCTTCAAGGTCTTACATTTTTTCTTCAGATCAGGATTCTCTTCTTAGCACAGACCTTCACAAGTCAAGTAGAATACTACACACTAAAGTAGTAGATCTATGCACAGAGCTTTCTCTTCTTCATTTCCTAGCAATCACAGTTTCAGGTCCCAACAACGGAACCAATTGTTGGCACAGGGGAAGACCCAGGGTTCAACTCTTTAATATCGCACCAACAAAACCCTAACTACCGGCCCTTTCAGCAACACCTCCGAAGCAGATGAAGTCTCACTCAAGGTAGAGGCAGAGGTGGTTGAAGGACTCCAGTGTCTGCAACATTAGCTGGGACACAGATCTGTGATTACAATACTTTAACAAATCACTTAGGAGTTAACATTCATCAGTAATTAACCCTTATTCACCTTGCAGATCCAAACCCTAATTATAGAACAATGCATTATTCTACTAGATCTAACACATCCAAGCAACTAGCATAAGGAAATATATCAGATCTAGCATCTTATTCACAACATTAGGCACTAAGATATCATATTCATTTAAGCATACAATATTGCACCAAGCATTTATCACATAAATAATATAACAACCATAATGCACAAAGCAACCATAACATAGGATATACGTGGCTCACCCCTACATGGGGATATGTCCACCAACTCTTCTCTTATTTATTGTCTTCTGTCAATCTTCTACAAGCACAGAACCCAAAAACCCTACTCTGCATAGGACATGAGATATGAACACCTCGCCAGATCCTCCTTCCCTGAGTTAGGTCACAGCACAAAGCCTTCTTACAATCACTTTCACTTAGCTTTGCAAGTCTTAACATACACTATGCACAAAGCCTTTGAAATCACATAGAGAGAACTCTAGCACTTAGCATTTCCCCTCTTAGACTTCACTATATCGCTACTTACATCGCCTAGATTTATGTTTGTACACTACAAAATGGGCCTAAACATGGGTAAACCCATGGGCCGACATCACATACCCGTTACATAAACCCTAATCCCAAAAATTGCCATAAAAAGGGGTTGATATCCCGCGATCTCTGCTTTGACTTGCGTTCTGCCTTCAACCAGCCTGTCGAAGTCCCAAAAGAGGTCAAACATGACCAAGGATCTCCAAAACTTGGTCAAGGGCCAACAGGTTGATAGGTATTTATTTTTGCCTAACTGGTTTTATTCCTTCCTTGATGGGAATGGCATGGTGTATAATATCAGGATCAAAACCATGAATATCCTCATAAGACCAAGCAAAAACATCTTGAAATTCACCAAGCAGCTTGGCAAATTTCATTTTCTCTTCATCAGAACATTGGGCACCTATTTTAACATTCTTTGGAGACTCAGGTGTCCCTATGTTCAAGGAGATGGTTTCACCCACCTTCCTTTTCGACTCCTCTTCTTTATGTTTCTCTTTATTGCCTACATCACTCAATGAAAATGAACTCTCTAAAGGAGTCAAGCCTTCAGGAATTTGGTCATCTTCTATGGATATAATTTCCTTGGGCTTATAAGGTTCATTTTGAATGAAAGAACATATGCTCTCATCGCTAGGGAAGACCTTCCAGGATTCTATTTTTTCAGGGATATGTGGACGATATAGATATTGAAAAGTACAATCAGGTCTATGTGCCAGAATTTTTCGATTAGGAGAGGCTGCAAAAATAGCTAATCGATCAACCATTGAGTTCAATTCCCTCTAAACATGAGTAATGTTGAAATTTAATAGGTTCGAGTGATCCAGATGGATATCGGTGGCCACCCACCTTCTCCAACTATCCAAAAACATGTTTCTTACAATTTTGGTAATTTACTATTTTTAGCAGTTTTTTCGGGTCATGAACTTCCGGGGCCATTTTGAGGCCCTAAACAATGTTTTTTTGGGTATGTTTCTCTCGCAAAGTTTCATGTACAATGTTATTTTGTCTCGAGCATTGTATTTCTCGGATAGATCTTTCCAACGAGCTATCATACGCCTAAAACGGAGATCGTATGCAAAAGTTACGACCCCGGGAAGTTGATGCACCAACTTACCCAAACGGGGCCCACATGACTTTTGGCGCTTCATCTCCTAGGG
>ML798831.1:209375-220614 GCA_009831015.1 Picea engelmannii
ACCAAGGAGACATTTTCATTTTGAATCATCTTGTACTTGACCATTTAAGTGGGGTAAAAGGAGGTTGCCCCCTCGAAGAGGCTTATTATCTGAAATTATCTCTTTTTCAAGGCGTTGAGTACTTTTCCTGAGGTTTTTCTATGTTATATTGATGTTTGGTTCTTAACATAGAATAATTGCGCGAAGGATCATATTTGCCTTTGGGAGCGTAGGATTTGTTCCTAGTATTGATGATCATGACATCTTATGGCTCTGCAAAATCTAGGACAAAAATGGTAGTTTCTGGTCTTTTACCAAAGATCTTATCTCTGGCGTTCTTCCTTACCTCACATGTGGTTTCCTCATGGCGTTCCTCGCAAAAGTTACACCAACTTCGAGGCATGATAGCTTTAGGCTAAAAATTATTTTCAATTGGACTTCTAAAGTGAGGTGCAAAAGAGGATGAATCTCCAGGGGTGAGAGGGGAGACATTTCCCTTTCGCTCATACGCCATTGTACAATTATTTATATCTTGTAATAGTTGTAAGAGGGAAGACATGTTTGTCTTTTTAATCGATTCTCCCTGAGGAAGACCCGTTCTTTCAAGTTGTTCTTCATACTCCAAACATGTATGCAGAGCGGAACCAACGTTATCAATGGATTTTTCCTCGAGCCTATGACGATAGGGGGAAGGTAATGCATTATAATAATGCATGAAAGAGGCTTAGTTCTGAGGTCGAATGAGTTCAAGGATTTGATTGTATAACTTAGTGAACCGCAAGTTGAAGGACTTGATGATCTCACCATATTTATAGGCGATGTTATTGTACTCCCATAACTGTTCAACTGGGCTTTTAGATTGCCCATAACAGGATTTGAACCAATAGACTAAATCCTACCAAGTAGACAGAATCTTAGGAGGAAGGTCAAAGAAATTGGCCCCAGCCTTTCCTTCCAAGGAATTGACAAATAAGCACATGCAAGAATTGTTGTCATTGGCTCCTATGTTGTGACAAGCATTAGAAAATTCCACCAGGTGTTCATTTGTAGTGACAGTGTTATTTCCTGAAAACCTAGGAATATGCTCTTTGAATTTATGAAGTGGACGAGTAGAAGGTTATAGGTTAAGAGGAGAGGAAACATGCCACAATGTGGTTGTAGTGTCTTCTTCAAATTGAAAAATCCCATACTTTTTAATGAATTTGGTGGGGTTTGTGGTAGATTGGATAGGGATATGGTGGCTATATAAGCTACCAATCACTGATGAAGCTTAATACTGAGAGGAGGAATCACTTCCAGTGCCACCAGAGCCACCACTAGATGCCATCTTGTGGATGATAGGTAAGGGAGAGAAAGACGAAATGGATGAATTAGACAAGGTTCTCCTTAGAGCACTTTGTTGGGTAGATAACACAATGTTTCTTCTTCCTATCTCAGCAATAGGACTAACTTCAGGTGATAAGACTATTCTTCTCCTATAAACCCGAAGGTCTAAGGACATGAAAAGAAAGTCGAAGTTGAAGGGAAAAGAAGGTTATTGTTGATTTCTTGGGCACTAATATCTCCTTCAATTTTTGCCCATTAATGATTAAGCGCAGTCTGAGTATGAGCAGTGTCTAGAATGGTGTTAAACAAATTCAAAGCAATGTTGGTTTGATCTTGAAGACTGGGCTCAATATTAGGCTTCTTTGCAACAGGTATAGTCATTAAAGAATAAAACAGTCAAAGAATCAATATCAGAAAAATAGATGTATTCGGTGATAATCAAGCATAAAAATCAACCAGAGAGATATTGAAGATCTCCCTAGTATGGTCGCCAAATAAATGTTGAGGAAAAGATATGAAATGATCTTACTCAAACATTTTCAGATCCTACTTGGCTAAGGAAAGATAGACGGGAATATCACCCTATATTTATAGCCATCAAAATTGGTATCCTAATTCACAAGTATTGATTACAAGTGCTTAGGCTAGTTTTTTTATAAATAAAAGCTTGCTGAAAATTTCATTATTTATATAATTTTCTGAACATAACAGATGTTGAAGTAAATATAGAGACAGAAGTAAAGACACCAAGTCAATAATCAAAACAGATGAGACATAAAGAAATCGTTTATTTCATTCCAATTCGTCAAAATAATCGTTCTCTTTACAAAATTCCCTGGGGAAGTTTTCGAGCAAAGTCAAACTTAGGTGTCCTCGATGAATCATACAAAAGGAATTCTAAGAAAAAGTAAAAAACTGAACTTTAAAAGCTGGATCATCTTGCCACAGATTGTTGCCCACTCGACTCTGCACAATAGCCTTTGTTAGTCATGAAATTTAATTCACAAACAGACAAGTCTACAAAGACTATCAAATTAGATAGATCAACACCTCTGAAAAACAAGTGTCTAAATGATGTAATTCAACCCTGAATCTTATTGTCTACAATAGGACCCTGCTATCATTAAAAAAAATTAGGCTTCCAATGAATTAAAGAATGAATGAAAACTGAATTATCTCAACAAAAATCAAAGAGCAGACCTTAGTATGCTTCTCATTCTATTCTCCACTTTTTCCTCCTTTTCCTTTTGCCTTTAAGAAAATTAGAATTGGTTGAAGTAGTTGAACTATTTCTTTAGCTAAGTTAAATAAAACTCAACCAACATTTTAGGTAAGGGGGAAAAGTAATAAAATCATAATAAGGGGTTTTAATAAATAATAACTAGTAGGTGGGACCCCTTGTGACTCCATTTAGTTCTTTAACAATCATAATACAACTATTTAATCAAACAAAACATCCCTCCTTGTGACTCCCATCATCACTTTCATATTTTGACCATTTATATCAATGATAGTTGAAATTATTTTCAAAAATATATTACCCATATATCCAAAAAATAGTGTTGTCCAAAAATTCAGAAGTCAATTGTTCTCAACAATCAATAAATAAAAACACTTAAAATCCATATTTTCCACTCTTGGAGGCAATATTTCCTTTGTTTCTACTATCACCTTTTGATCTCTCTGAATTTTCCTTAGGTTGTTTGGAGCCTTTAGGCCTGATCTCACTGGTCACATGAGAGCAATCATCTCTCAAATGCATGCGGGAGGACATAGATTTGGCAGAGTCATTTGAGGGTGAGGAGGGGGAAGTAGTGGCTTTTCCTTTGTCAGGAGCATGGTGGGCCTCAATTTTTAACCTTTTGCTTGCATGAGAAGACTATACTGGTGAGTGGACAGGGGCAACTTGGGCAATTTGATTAATAGGTGGAGGAGAAGGTAGGGATAAGTTAGGCTAGCCACGATGTTGAGAGACTGTCGGGTGGAAAATCTCTTGCTATCCCTCGTTTTTAGGGACTTCAGGTTGTAGTGAGACATGAGGAGGCACTGGGATACTAGGGACTTGTGGGGCTTGGAAAGGAGGTCTTTCATGCCTAGGTTGGACCACTCCTTGCCCAATCCAGTTAAAAAATCCAACTTGAAATAGTTGGCTTAACTCTTGTGAGTCTGCATCAAAGTGTATAGAGAACCTTGGCCTTCTATGGCCCATGTTCCAATTTCCTCTTCCTCGGTTACCCCGACCATGGATACCTCTACTGAAAAATCTCATTCATGTATGCATAATTGATTAGAAAATAGTTTCTTTAACAACCATACATGACAACTCTTTTAAATATGAAATAAAATTTGGCTCAGCAACATATCAGACTCATGCAATTCAATCCATACAAATCGTTTACAGTTGTCAATGAGGAGGGGGTGAACAAGGGTTCTGGGATATGTGAGGGGTTGTATTGAGCGAAAAATGTTAAAATGAGGAGGGAAAGATCATGATTGTTTCTCACAGACATCAAACAATCAACTGTATCATAAACCAAAAGAATATATCACTGTAATTCATCCCTGCGATCCTTTAACTATAATAATACATAATTTATCTTAACTATAACTAAATTTTAGGAACATGTAGTGGATAGTGAATATGGGAAGGCGAGGTGAATTGTAATGTGCAAAAAAGTGAAATAATGGTAGGGAAAAAAATGAATATTGTTCGTAAAATCAATTAAGTAATCCATAAAATAGTTATGTATTTAATGCAAACAATCCAACACCAATTAAACAATTACTGTGTGTTAAAACTTGTTCATTGTCCCACATTTAAATCTTCAACCCTTTTTATTAACACAGTGTATCATCATACTCAGAATCACTATTCCTTTCAAACTTCATGTTAATAGAATTCTGTTTCTTTTCATTTCCTTCCCTTTTATATTTAAAACAAAATCAAAGGAACACACAGTCATATTGCTTCAACTCTGTTCAACATATAAAAACATCATCCACTGCCCATAATTTCTAATTAGACATAGACACATGTCTTTCCTGAGTTGAACAGACTCTTTTAAAACATGCATGATTCCATTCCTTTGACAATATTAACCATTAAATTTGCAATGAAACCATACTACCAAAACCCTATTCTTTATCTATGATGGTGCAATAAAACAAAACTATGCACGAAGTCTCATAAATCATACATAGTAACAACCAAGTCACAGTCATCAACTCTTCAACTTGCAATAATCCCAATCGGGACAAATTAAACACATAGCAACCACCAACTTCAATTTATACCACGTTGTAGGAACACACATACCAACGCATAACGAAAAGAGGCATCGATGTGACTGTACATTATTGTTTACCCTCAATAAACCAATTAAATAAAAAAAAGCGATCTGGGTTATCGATTCAACTGTCACAACAAAGGGAGGCAACGACTATATACCAATTATCATTTCCAATTACAACTCTCCAACAACCCGATCAAACAGAGACGAGACAATAATCAAAGCCACTATCAATACTACTCAACCAACTTATGACAGTCAACAAGATACCCGACAAGAGTGTGATTGGTTGAGTTTATCAAAATCGGGCTCTGTAACAAATGAACATAAGAAATAATCAAGGGTTCGCTCGGTCACCAAACACAGGGAGACTAGAGGTCGACCATATCAACAGTAGGTGAGAACCCTCAAGACAAGAACGGTGGAACCACAAGCCTTATAACTCTTAGCTTATAAAATGGGGTGACAGTTCAACACTAGGTAGGGTAGACAACGATGCAGAGGAGCAGAGATTGCTCACTAGACAGTAACCAACACCAAGAACGCGTAGAGGCATAACCCTCGCGTTTTCCCAATAGTCGAACAATGCTTGATGGAAATGTAGAGCCTAGGTAGTACCAACAACCCTAAATCATACTTATTGGCATAATGGCCACCCCATAACCAACTGTGATGATGTCAATACTGCAAAATAAGCCCACGACTAGGTGAAAAAGATATACAGTGACCAAAAGGTGGTTCGAAACATACACATCAACCCCATAGCACCAAATACAACCGTGTGTGGTTACCATTAATAGTAAGGAGGAGGCCAACAAGGATAAACATAGTTAAACCCTCCAACAAAATACCCATAAAGACAACAGACAGCCATCACAATTTCAACCACACAGAACAACCAATAAAATCACAACTTCAACCATCGATTTTTTGATTTGCAAACGAATAACCACACAGTCTTTTCAGAGAAAAAACCCACACGTTTACAGAGTTGTCGATCTCAAGAAAACACAAGCCAACACATTACCGAGCCAATGTTCATTTCATACACAGAGAGAATTCATGGATGGGCGAAAAGAACCATCCATGTAACCAATGGCTTTGAAAATACGATTTGGTCGAGCAGTTCCTTCCACGCCTGAATCTTGGGGTTTAACCACAACAAAACCAAAATGAAAAATAACCATGCTAGGGTGACGGCCCAGTGGGAGAAGTATGGATTGATGTGCATTTATTTCACGCCACTTCCATCCTCCACTCCATTCAATTTCGTAGTACACGACAACCAACCTATAAGTTTTAAACCTGTGAAGTAAAGCAATGCATATAGATTCTTAAGCAAAACAGAATTTAATCAATGGCTCATTCACATAGTACACAGAGATTTATACCAGAAACCCTCAACCGGGAAAACCTTTCTTATATTCATTATATCTAATTTCACCATTCACTATACAAGAAATACAATGTTTTTAGGTATTTCGTAGATACCAAAACCCTAATCCCTAAAATCGGGATCATCAGACGCAGTTGTCATATCTGACGCGCCCACACACACACATGCAAAGAATATAACACATACCCAACACAACCAAAACAATACCATTAACCCCATGCCATTAATTCCATGCATCGAAACTTGCACATAGTGATTTCCAATTGCACCACCCCAATCCATATTATCCATTGCCAAAACCATACTATAACATATATCAAATGTGCCCAATATAACTCAATATAATCATATAGCCACTAACATTTTCTTACTTAGGACTAACACTAATTCCTTTTTATTTTATTTGCACATAGTATAGCATAGCATAGTATAGTACAATTCCCTCTTCTTAGATTTTTTCCACAAGTCTCTTTCCATTTCTCTTGTTTCTTGTTGTTACTAACACATGTCTTGTGCAGGTGTTGACAGGTAATGAATCATGACGAAAATAGAAAATGTAATAACAGTAAATATAAGCCATTCATAACATGGAATTTCAGAGCTTAGAATAACAAAATCAACACATCAAATGCATTATCCATCTGTCATTATGTCGCAAACAAAACCAATATGTCATCATCAATCATTTAGAAACCTGTAAGTAGCATCGAAACAACAACATAAAATGTGTGATAAGACTATCTCTGATCCTCCAGTCTACAAAGGGGTCCCACCGACTAATATTATATATCATTAGCATAGTTTAAATAATAGGCTTTAGCAATACTTTGCAGGTGAAATCCTCGTTGCGAGTTTAATCATCAACAAGGTGGAACATGGACACCTGGAAGATTTTGATGAGGTTGGTAAGGGGGTATATGTGGTCTAGGATGTGACTGGAACACTCCTTGACCCACCAAGTTGAAAAACCCAGCTTGAAGTAGTTGATTTAACTCTTGAGGATGAACATCAAAATGAATGGAGAATATAGGTCTCATGTTTCCCTTTTTCCAAAAATTATTTCAGCCCTTGCCTTTGCCATGGATTCATCTGCTAAAGAAACTTATTCTCTACAAGTAAACTTAGATCAGAATATAGAATAAGAAAGACTAATCAACCATCAATTAACTTTGTCTAAAGATAAACTCAAAATATTGGCTCTTATTATTTAACACACAAGCATGGATGCAATTAATCCATTACTCTGTATACAATAATCATAGTCATTATGCCAATCAAAATCCACAATTGTCATTATCTAGAACATGGATATTCAATGAAATTATGGGATGTGATTTGTATTTATAATGAGCGGAAAGTGTTATTTATGAAAAATAAATAAATGATTATTGTTCTAAATAAAACTCAATCATAACCAAGTCATTTAAATAATCACGCCATCTTCATACTCAAATGTAAGTCTTGTTAATAATGCTCACTGTTCTAATTCAGAATTTCCTTTTCCAATTACAAAGTTTCTATAAAATCATATTTCTTTTGAAATAGAATATGGAAAAATAAAAAGATTTTGGGAAAAAAAATGAGGGCTTTATAATTTGCGTAAAATGAAATTATGGAGGGAAATGATAATGATCAATGTTCTTTCTAGATACAAATATCTTGCATCAAACATCAACAAATGTGATCAATTCAAACCTCAAAATAAAACTTTGTATTTGTCTTTTGTATTCTTGAGAGTTAAGTTCACTAAAATATATCAACAACAATTTGAAAACTCTTTCTATAATTTCCTGTAGAAAGAATCATATTTAAATTTTCAAAATTTATCCATTTGACCCCTATTTTGCAAAATAGTATAACCATAATAATAGAATGAATCCATCCCAGGGCACAATACTATTCCCATTTCTATGTTGATAAATATATCTTCCATATATATTGTCAACTGTCGTCACTATGTTTTATCAAAGAGTAGCTTCCCTTTTAAAAATATTTGCAAAAAGGAGACTTGAATCCAATATGTCAACCAACCCAAAACATGATGTCGACTTCACATGCGGGCTTGTCATTTTCAACCAACACTTCCAACAAGAAATTTGAAATGATGATAAAGTCGTGGAGATTGAAGGTAGGGTTTAAATTTCTAAAAATATATTCTTGAATTCCAAAGAAAGCAGACCGAGATAGGAGTGCAAGTTGAAACCTTAGGTTTTGAATTTCTTTACAATCATAATAGTACAACTCAAAATCAGCTAGTGTATTTGGCCAATAAGAGTGCAATGTATATGAAATAAAGTAGTCAAAACATAGTCATATGCTCCAACAATTGTCACAACAAACCAAATTGGTATTACAATGAGCCTTCAAAAAAGGTTTATCATTTTTTCTAGAACGAGATATAGTGAAAGTCAAGACGAAAAGGCTAGGAGTGCACTGTAAACTTCCATTTTATTTTGTTTTGAGAAAAAAATCCATAATCATAAGAAGAAACCCATGGTGCCTAACAACAAGCCATATCCATGATAACCCAAATGCAAACAACAATGATGAAACTCTTTTCCTCATTAAAAATCTCTTATTCCTTTTGAACTCGACTGTATAAGTTTCAATGCAAAACCTAGGTCAAGAGTTCTCTCTGGTGATCTTATTTTCCTAATAAACTTCAAAACAAATAATTTACCATCCATAGTAGCAAAAGCCAATAGAGACTCATTCTCATAACAAACACATTGCATGCAAACAACTTGAGCCAATATTCAAAATTTATCAGAAGAAAACAATCCATTGATGCCAGAGAAGTAAAAAATGTCCATACTTGTTGAAGTAAGCTAAATAGCCATGAGAGACAAGTCGAAGATCGTTATCCAACCACCATAGCCTTAGAATCTATAAACCCTCGACTAAAAATAACATGCCATTTCCAACAAGCAACAATGCAAAAGGTGGTATCCTCGGGAGGTAAAACCAACTAGATTGCATTAACTCTCCATCAACTCATGTCGCATCAACATTTACCAAAACTTACCAACCTTTCACAACATCCAACCAAAATTTACATTGTGGAAAGCATTTACTTGCCAGTTTGGACTCTAAATCAATCTTTGGTACCATGCATATCACACTATTGAATTTTCAACCATAACATAGATCAACGCTATATCACATTCATAACTATTGTAAGTTGTCACCGCTCTATATTTCAACCTGTTGGAAGATTGGTTGTTGTCATTGATGTCAACCCTAGTCATGGGTTTTGGACCGCAAGATTGATGAAGGTATTTTGACATGAAGGAAAATGCACATGCAGATACAACACCCATGGATGGATAGTATACATCGTGTTGTTTCTGGTGGTATGTGGCACGTCACGTGGATCCTCATGGTTGAGGAGAAATGAATTTTTGAATATGACAAAGTGAATTGAAGAAGTACATGTAGGCCCTGAAGATAATTAAAGAAAAAAATTACAAAATAAGAAAGTGTTAGGTCGGCCCTAATGTTAAAAGGAAGTGACATAAATTGTATAAATAAACATCATTATACATTAATTTGATATAAGTCAAATTTCAGAGGTAATAAGAAGAAAAGAAGGCCAGATTTCAAGGGAGGATGAAGTCTTTTGGTGATGTGTTCTAAGGTATGTTATTTTCAGGTCATCTTACCATTTTAATGTTTTTTTTAGAACGATTCAGATGGTGAAATCGCTATGGTATTGAGAAGACATATCAAGGTACATTTGGTAAAAAATTTAGCTCTTGATTCGCTATAATTATGGAGATACACTCTATGGAAGATAGGGTTTGTGACCAGTCCTGAAGCTAGTCAATAAACAGGTGTTCCGGGTAAAACAGTCATAAATTTTTCATAGAGAATCCAAATGAAGTGGGACAAATTTCATTGGAAATAGTATGTACTTTAGTTTCTTGTGTGCAAGTTTCAGAATCGGATGTTAATTATTGAGCGCGGGGCATTCTGTGCAAGTTCACTCTCCTGAATAGACCAGAATTGAATAAAGTCTACCATTCTTTCTATAACCTCTTTTTGGGGAGGATTCAAGGAGTAAAAATTGGAGGAGTTTCAGAGAAAACATTGAGTAATATTATCTATAGGATTAGAGTACTCCAAGAATTGAAGAATTGCATAAATTGAAGAAGTCTCAGGAAGCATTATCAAGTTCGATGTGATGATTGGTTGATGGTGATGATTTAATGTAAATTTTTATTATCTCTCATATATTCTTCGGTGGAAGGAAGGGGCAAGGATGGAGAGTTAAACTCTCTCTTGATATTGGAGGATTGTATCTTCCTCTTGGAGGTTTATCCCTCCCTTTACATTTGGAAGTTGTAGCTACCTTTGGAAGTCATTACTTCCCTTGAACAATAACTATTGATTATTTCTCATATATTGTGCATGGTGTATTGTGGTGTATTGATGCAACTCTTATACTATTGTTCATTGCTCATTGGATATATTTTAATGGTTTAAGTATAAGTTGAAAAAGGTTTTAAATTGTACTTGATATTGATTCACTCCCCTCTCAGTATCAAAAATTGGTATCAGAGCGGGTTACCTTTAGTACAGTTTAAGCACTGGAAGGAAGATCCTATGCAGAAATGGAAGGCAACATTCCAAATGGGATTCCACCATTTGATGGAAGCAATTTTGAATACTGGAAAAATAGAATGGAAACTTACTTGAAATCTCTTGGGGTAGATGTTTGGTTCTTATTTGTTTCAGGATACAATGCTTTGAAGAAACCAAAGACTACAGCTCAGAAGGAAGCAAAAAGGAACAACAAACTCGCAATAGATACCATCCTGGATGGATTGACAAATTCAGTGAAATCCAATGTGGGATCATGTGCATCAGCAAAAGATCTTTGGGACAAGCTACAAGAAATTTATGCAAGGGAAGAAGCAAAAGAAGAAGAAGAAGTTGAAGAAGATTACAACATCTCAGATTTCAAAGAAGAAAATAGAGGTCAGTTCTTTTGCTTTAATTGTGAAGGGGTAGGACATGTTGAATTTGAATGTCCTCATCCAAGGATTGAAAGAGGTGACAATGAAGAAGACGAAAATCATGAAGTAGAAATGATTCAACAAGAGGATGAGAATCTTAAAAAATTGAAGCATGTTGAGATTGAAAATAGCAAGCTCAAAGACACGCATAGAAAACTAAGAAGTGAATTGGGTAGTTATGAAAAGACAGTTGTAAGCTTAAAGAAACAATTAGAAGGCTTTCAGAAACT
>ML798831.1:221204-249077 GCA_009831015.1 Picea engelmannii
AAAATATTGTATGCTACAAATGCAATTATCTTGGTCACAAAGCATGAGATTGCAGATATATGAATGAAGATGTCCCTATGCCAACCACAGTACGGAGAAGGAAAGAGATTCCAAACAATGAAGATTGTCGAATAGAATTAGTCACTGAAGAATGTAAAGAATAAGATGAATGGTACATAGACAGTGGATGTTCTTCACACATGACCGGGGATCAAGACAAATTCATCAGCTTGAAGAAAAAGGGTGGCAATGTTGCACTTGGAAATGGCTCATCTGCCAAAATACTTGGAGAAGGTGTAGTAGAGCTTGGAAGAAAAAATGTAAAAGCAAAGAATGTTCTATTGGTTGAAGACTTGAATTATAATCTACTCGGTGTTAGTAAAATGTGTGATCAAGGATACACTCTTACATTTGACTCCCGAAAATGTAAAATCAGAGAAAATAACTCAGGAAGATTGGTTGCAACTGCAACAAGAAGACCGAACAGCATATACATCCTAGACATGAAGAAGAGAGAGAAGATAGAAGCCACACAAAAGGATTCCAAAGAAGAAAAAGTCTCAAAGACCAAAAATAAGGATGGAATATTATTGAGTGCCACATGTTTAGGGGGAGAAGCCCCAAAGAAGAAGGTTAACTTTTGTCATTAAACTTAGGGGGAGAAGCCATACCGTTTTCCATTGATGTCAAAGGGGGAGAGAAATTGGGATCATGATAATAGGGGGAGCATGAGTGTTGCCATCAATGACAAAGGGGGAGATTGTTGGAAGAATGGTTGTTGTCATTGATGTCAACCCTAGTCATGGGTTTTGGACCGCAAGATAGATGAAGGTATTTGGACATGAAGGAAAATGCACATGCAGATACAACACCCATGGATGGATAGTATACATCATGTTGTTTCCGGTGGTATGTGGCATGTCATGTGGATCCTCATGGTTGAGGAGAAATGATTTTTTGAAGATGACAAAGTGAATTGAAGAAGGAAGTACATGTAGGCCCTGAAGATAATTAAATAAAAGAATTACAAAATAAGAAAGTGTCAGGTCAGCCCTGTTATCGCGCAGTTTTTATTTTAGGTCACAGGCTATAGGATAGTGGACAAACTAGCGTAACATGAACCTTCCCCACCCAATGTCACCTCGATGGGGAGGTTCTTTCTGTTTAGGGAGGTTAGCCCAGGGGAGACATCCCCGGTAACCTGGGGTTTGAAGAGGCAAAGAATAAAAGTTCAAGTGTTAAGGTTTCCCTCCTCGCAGGTTACCACCAATATCAGATAGCCCGGCTAATCAGCTAATAAAGAAGTGAAGTCCCTGTTGAAAACACCTGCCTGGAACAAGATGATAAAAATACAATACAATATTTGCAGGCTATAACTCAAAGGGTTAGTACTTCTTAACTATCTGATTTCATTCAATAAGCAATGTTATAGGTAAGATGAAGTCAACGTTCTGCTAAATAGCCTATGCAAGATCACCAATTCATCAATATCTACAAAAATGACTAAGCCAACAGTATTTTCAATCAAAAAATTGCTCAGTAAAGCCTTGACGTCATCTTTTAATTTGTTATTTGCTAGTCAAAAGGATTGTTGCGTCAGCTATGACATAAGCCTAGGTTAGCAGTGTTAGGGTTAGTTAGGGTTTCAAAAATTTTAAGTTTGAAAGATGATTTTGTACACCAAAAGCTCAACGTTGTAAGTCTAACCAGTGCCTTAGGGTAAATGGAGTTAGAGCAAGGGAAAAAAGTCTCAGGAGGATTTAAACATAGAGACTGGAAGGTAGGGTTCTAAGGTGCTGCAATGGTAGGGCCCTAGAATCAAAACCCTAGGGGAAGGAGGCTCACTCTGGTGTTGCTTAAGCAAGGCCTCGTGCTCATTCGTCCTTCTCTAAATGCACTTGGCAAAACGGCTAGCTTCAAAGCATAAATTTAAGGGAGAAGGTGTTACAAAGGCAAGGCCCTCCAACCCTAGGAGGTGAAACCCTAGGTGTAGTCCAGCTAGGCCTAGGATGTCTCCTCTTTTCAACCTATAACTTCAATGCTAGCTCAGAAAAAGGGAGAAAAGTGTAGCAACGACTAGGCTATATCTTCCTTTATCAATGGCTAAAACTATTTCTCAAACAAGGGGACATATAGCAATGACCTACTTGTGTGCTTGCTACCTAGGGTTTCAAGCAATATAATAGCAAATGTAAGAAATTAATCCTACAACGATTCACTTAAGAAGTTTTGCATGAAAAATTCACTTACATATCATGAAGAAAGCATAATCAAACCCTAGTTGTAAACCTTCATTGAGAGAAACACCATATATGCCAAGAGAAATCCTCCAAGAAGAGTTGAGCCTCACTTAAAACACCAAGAACACCAAGCTAGGGCGCAAAAGATAGTATCTCACAAGAGAGTGAGTTGTGTTATGTCATAATGAGGGAAAAACATCCTCAATATATATCAATCCAGGACCTTTAAATTACAAAATAGGTCATTAAAAACAGTTGACAAGGCTGACTACAAAATTTACATTGTTTTTACATTAACTGCTAGATAAATGACATAAAATGAGCAAAAGGTGGGAGGTCAAGCCCTTCTGAGGGAGACGTTGGCCCTTTTTGGGCATATCCAGCATCTAGAAGTCAGACGTTAGCCCCTTTAGGGCTCCTCCAAGCTGCCACATGTGCCAATAACCTCATCACACTGCCACATGCTCAAGGTGACGTCCAGATCTCCTGGGTGACGTCCTGTCCATCAAGAGGCAAACGTTCCATCTGAAGTGGGTGATTCCCCCTAGGCTGGGCTCAGCCAAAGTATCCTGGGTGGAACGTCCTTCTTTTCTTCATGTGCAAAGGCTTATCATAACGTTGTCCTGTCTCTGCCATCCCAGCAACCATCTGATGGGCTCTTCAACCCCATGGAGGTCCGAGCTAATCATCTCCCCATGTGTACCGGTCCACTCGTACCTGTCCGTCGGCATGGTCCTACACATCAAAAAGTTCGCCCTCCATGGGCTCAATAGTCCTCGGGATCATAGCAATGTCAGTCACATTTCATCATTAAATTTATCAAACACATGCATAAATCTCCTAGCATATCCTTCAATAGCTCAAAGATATTACACTGATCTACTATACAAAGTTGAAGAAAAAGACAAAATAACCTATTGGGTCAGTATACATAAGAAGAAGAAAGTTTCCAAAGAAGATTATTCAAGCCATGTAACATGAAGTGATATGGTCTAAGGATGTCCAGTCATAGTGAAGACCAGGGGTAGGTATTGTCCGTGGGTGCCTTTGTAGGAGGTGAGTTGTACCCGTCATGGATGTAGTTTTTTCCAAGCCCCTTTATTGTCTTTATTCTTTTCTTATTTATTACTTTTTGTTTCTTTTTTACTTCAAGGTCTGACCAGAGGACACTGCCTTGGCGTGGTGACCAGAGATGACAGTGTTACCCACTAGTATTTTCGCATAAATGATAAGGCTAGCTCGTGATGAGACCCCCTTTCCCTTGGCCAATGCAACCAAGGGTCATTGCCCTAGCATGGTGACCAGATAATGGCAATTTCATACTGCTAGATACCTATGAACATAATGGGCCAGCTCGTGATGAGACCTCCCATCCTCTTGGTTAGGTCTTGTTTTATTATTTTTCTTCGGGTCCCTTTTGTTTCTTATCGAGAGGCCTTTTATTGCCTTCTCGGGGATCCCTGGGCGAAGCATCTCTAGGTTTTATTTCCTATGGATTTTATCTTTTACCAGTTGCTTTTACCCCCTGGGCCTTTATCCCCTTCTTCCCACGGGACAAAGTGTAACCCTTCAAGAAGGTCATCCTAATGCCCGGACTAGGGGAGTGGGGTGGATGTATGGGAGATAAGATGTAAAGTGATAGTATGGTGGGAGCGGACGATGGATCTTCAAATCCCCCTTGTTGGCTAACCAAAACCCATGGATACAAGCTTGCTAGGTCACCCCGTTAATCCCCCCAACAATGGTCAAGTGGGTTAGTGTAAGATCCAAGCAGTTGTCAGAAATGTGAGGAACCTGACACATATATAAGAAAGTTATAACGATCAAACATGACACATACCATGATACCTAGACCAATTACCTCATGGAGCAAAAGTCTTCTCTGATGCAAGTCCAAGCCGATGGTGATGGATGTTGTTGTTGCTGACAGGACAAATCTGGTGAAGAAGAAGAAGGATGGGCCCTCCAGGTCCATGCTCAGGTCAATCATGCTCTCGGTACTCCATGTCTAGGACCTGTGGGCCTCGAGACATGATCTCCTAGTTATCCCTAGAAATTGGGGATAACAAGCCCTAATGTTAAAAGGAAGTGACATAAATGGTATAAATAAACATCATTATACATTCATTTGATATAATTCTAATTTCAGAGGTAATAATAAGAAAAGAGGGCCGGATTTCAAGGGAGGATGAAGTCTTTTGGTGATGTGTTCTAAGGTATGTTATTTTCAGGTCATCTTACCATTTTTGCTATAACTTTTTTTCTAGAATGATTCAGATGGTGAAATATCTATGGTATTGAGAAGACATATCAAGGTACCTCTGGTAAAAAGTTTAGATCTTGATTCACTATAATGATGGAGATACACTCTATGGAAGATAGGGTTTGTGACCAGTCCTGAAGCTAGTCAATAAACAAGTGTTCTGGGTAAAATAGTCATAACTTCTTCATCAAGAATCTAAACGAAGTGGGACAAATTTCATTGGAAAGAGTACGGACTGTAGTTTCTTTTGTGTGAGTTTCGGAATTGGATGTTAATTATTGACCGTGGGGCATTCTGTGCAATTTCACTCTCCTGAATAGACCATAATTGAATAAATTCTACCATTCTTTCTATAACCTCTTTTTGGGGAGGATTCAAGGAGTGAAAATTGGAGGAGTTTTAGAGAATACATTGAGTAATATTATCTACAGGATCAGTGTACTCCAAGAATTGAAGAATTGCAGAAATTGAAGAAGTCTCAGGAAGCATTATCAGGTTCTATGTGATGATTGGTTGATGGTGATGATTTAATGTAAAGTTTTATTATCTCTCATATATTCTTGGGTGGAAGGAAGGGGCAAGGATGGAGAGTTAAACTCTCTCTTGACATTGGAGGATTGTATCTTCCTCTTGGAGCTTTATCCCTCTCTTTACATTTGGAAGTTGTAGCTACCTTTGGAAGTCATTACTTCCCTTGAACAATAACTATTGATTATTTCTCATATATTGTGCATGGTGTATTGTGGTGTATTGGTGAAACTCTTATACTATAGTTCATTGCTCATTGGATATAGTTGAATGGTTTAAGTATAAGTTGAAAAAGGTTTTAAATTGTACTTGATATTGATTCAACCCCCTCTCAGTATCAACACAACCATGTCAACTTACCAATTGAAAAACGCGAGATATGAGGTCCATAACATATATGAATTTAACTCTAAGTCGAGTTCATTCACACTCTTCATGTGACAGCCTTGTATAATACCATATGTGATATATATATGTGCAAGGAACAAATTGACCATTATTTAAAAATATGTCACAGGTTATGTTAAAATATATAACTTTTAAAACTTATAATCATAATGTCATAATTCTGGTGCGAAAGGCCTTTCACTTTTTTTTCTTTCTTTTAATCTTGGCGACAACATATTCAATGGAATATGAGGATAAGGAGTCTCATAAATCGTTGATGAAGAAACCATTTGTGCATATGAGAAGAATAGAATACCACACTGTATTTTAATCTAGCCATTTGTTTGGAGGTCACATTGTTTTCTAAAAAAAAATGAGTGAAATCAAGTTAATACGGCTTCTCTAAGGGGTCCCACCTACTAGTTAAATAACATAGTAATAGAAATAGTATAGTGCATTGAAATATTTTGTAGGAAGGATTCTTGTTGCACAATTTTTCATCAACATATCTCTTGTGGCAATGTTTAGACTAAATGGCCCCGGATGGGGTGACACGAGGCGCAATGGTGCCATGTGGGATCGAGCCAGGACGCAGCATTAATGCATCCACCGGCCCACATCACCTCCGCCCTTAACTCACCATGGACATGAGCGGGCGCATTCAAACGACGGGGCCTCTCGCGCAAGGGAAGGGTACAGGCCCTCAGCGCACTAACCAGGAGATTTTAATGGCTATGGCGGGCATTTTAGCATCATCTCTCATTCTCCAGTTCTCATTGTCGCTCCTTGCAGCCTCCCCGACAATCTCATCAACTTTCAAGAGCAGCACGACCTTTCGAGAGAGCACCCAGGCAATTTGCTGGACCACCGCCATGCCCCGAGCGAGAGGGAAGCCGAGAAGGGGAGCCGCCTGGTACATGGCGGAGTCACGGCGCAATAGAAAGAAGAACTTTGAGATTGCCATAGCAATGGCAGCCAAGAGAAGAAGAAACAGACCACGCACGCCTCCAATGGCATACGTGGAGGAAGTCATCCCGGAAGGAGGCCTGGAGAGCCCCCCTGAACACACTTTGGTTATCGTGCCGGACAACTGGAATCCGAGATCGAATTTTGGACCGGACAGCAAGCCACCACCTGCAAGCAATTTGCTCGGCCCCCATGCCACCAACTCAGAGACGCCTTACTCCCCCTGCTACATAGAAGAGGAGGTTCCCCCCGAACCTACTAGGGAAGCGGAGGTGCATCCGACTCAGGAAGCGGAAGTGACCAACCTTGAGAGGTTAATTGACATCCATCGCCCGGAGCAACCACCTTCAGTCGACTGGGGATACTTCAATCTCGTCTTTGAGATGAGGAATCTGCTGGATGACCAGATCTTTCGCCTGGCGAGAATGAATCAGAGAATCGACATGCTCTTTGCGGCTCACTCCAGAACTCTTCCAAAGAAACAATGTCTGACTTGTGCGCAAACCTATGCGCTCCCAACAGGATGGCGGCAACAGGAGGACGAGGACAAGTGCGCAGGCTCAAAGGTTACATAATGCTCAGAACCAGACTTTGTTTTTCTTGTTATAATTTAGGCCTTGGGCCCGTTAGTTATCAGCTTTTCTTAGTACTAGTCAGGGTAACCAGTTTCATGCTCAAGACTAATAGTCCTGGTTTCCTTCGGGCAGGACGTGACACTGTAAATTTTGTTAATTTTGTGAATTGGGTGACAAATGGCATGAGATGTCCAGCTGTCCCGGTTTCCTGTTCAGGCGGGACAACTGGCATCACCAATAACTTATGTATTCGGTTTATGGTAATATAATAGGCTCCATCCTTTTTTATTTAAAAATAATAATAATGTTTAGACTAAATGGTTCTTATTTCTCATTTACTATACTTAACCTGTGTAAATTCCCATATGAGCTAATGATTTCCAATGAGATGACCATTCAAACAGGCATTGCAAATTTTCATTCCGATTGATTTGAATATTCTTGTCTCTTAATTGTTCATTCACGCCGGAAATTTTATGATAATAACATTTGTATGAACTTATTTTTTGGGGTTTCGAGTTGATTCTTATTTCATAAAAGAGATTCTCTTGAGGGCTTATCATAATTGCTTACTTTTGTTGATAAACATGCAGACTCTAAAATTGGTTGTGATACAAACATGAATCCCATATTGTTGCATCTCAAATAATATCTTTCTTTTACATTTGAAATGCTACGAAGAACACACTCCTATTGATAACAACATGAACATGTCGTGGAAGCGTCCTTGTGTAATAAGTAGTGTTTCTTATAGTTTCTTATTCCTATCACATCGATAGGACTATTGAATTTTTAAGCTATATATGTATGAGAAGTGTATATCTATATGTGACACACCTTATCATAGCAATAGAATGTTGTGGCATTCATAGATAAAGGAACAAGACTATATAGGCCAAATTTCAACTTACTGAAATCAAATATAGCAAAGGTAAAAGGTTACAAAGGTATATGGTGATATGTAGCTAAAAATATAGTTTTCTGTGGGATATAAGAGATGTGACCCTAAGGGACATGAATTTATCATTGTTTCTTTGTCATTTCGTCCATTATTTATTTTTTAAGTCATTGGGACCACCCACACCTATTTTAAGAAATAAATTGAAGAAAATATATGTTATGGTACTTGAACAACATTTCTATGCTAGAATACACTAAGAAACACTTCCTATTTGCTTTTCTACAAGAGACTTTTGGGTAATTTTATCTAGAGGCTTCCTAGGCATGATTTAGGAATGGTGAAAATTGCTAGGAAAAGTCTTTGTGTGATTAAGTGACCTTATTAAATGCTCATGTGATCAAGGAAATATGAAATGGATTAAATGGGAAACTTGGCATCTGATAGGGTGACTATACAAATTTCCTAATATGCCAACCTCCAGGTTAAAAATAAGAGGAAATGATTTTAAAAAAACAATTGGTATCTTGATGAGAATGTAGCACACATACTATTAATGATCCATCCCAGGCATCCCAAGTTGATAAACATAAACCAATAGATCCATGGAGTAGATGGATGTTGTGATGATTTGTGCTTTAGAGATCAAAGCTAGTATTCACTATGTATTTATGCATATTACTAAATTTGATTTTGTTGATGAATCACGATGAGAATGCTCTCGATATTTATATACCCTGCATTTGAAATGTGTCAAGATGATTTTTATTTTTATGTTGTTATGCTATGATGTTATGATAACATGTTGTTCCATCTATTATATTGATGCAATGCTATATCTTTGATAAAGATATATTGAGATCAGATTTCTTATCATAGTATCTCTTGATGTGATGACATGATGTAATTGCATTTAATTGTTTAATTATAAGATGTGTTATGATGACATGATGAAAATGATGTTGTATTCTCATGATGACATCCGAGATTTGGCATGTGGATTCTTTCTTTGAGATGTTGATATTATGACTAATGCATTGATTGCATGTTGTGAGGTGGTGATTGTCAAGAAATACACCAGTGGTCGAGAGGGTCGGTTTATTTGATAATCTCGTGGGAGCCCATAAGCATGAAGGAGAATATTAAAAATAACATATTATAGGTTGGGGACAAATCAATCTACTACTCATGTCAGTAATTCTTATGCCTTGTGTTGGATTCGTGATGTCGAAGTCTTGAAGAATGACTGGAGTGTTGATTACTTGTGGTGTTGTGGGATTGGACTTCGATGCCTAGGGCCGTACCTGGTAGTTGATGAGGGAGTTTATGTTAGACTTTCGAGATTCCTAGTGTATATGAGTATTGATCCAAATGCCTACTTGGGAAGATGAGGCCTCGAGCCTTGGGGCTTTAGATATACCAGTAGGCTTTAAGCCTGGTTTCAAAAGTTAGGAAGGACAACTAGAGAATACTTGTTCTTCTCCAGTATTGTGATGTGGACTTTCAATGCATGTTGTAGTCACTTGGGTGGATTTATACTAGTCTAAAACAAGGTGTTGTGGAAGGTATAAAAGCTAACAAAGGGTGTTGTGGAGAATTTGGTGAGCTAACTAAAAACCTATAAGTAACAAAATAAAAACTAACTTTGGGACAAAGTTCCTTGAAGGAGGGGTGTATGTCATGCCCCATATTATTATTAAATATATAAATAAGTAATAATAATAGCATGCATATAATAATTCTCCTAAAACAGTCATAATAAGTACTTATATTAATAAACAACAATAAAGAAGTATATAATAATTATCCTAAATGGGGTCATAATAAGTGCTTATTATGAATATTTAGGTAATTAAAGAAAATAGTAAAATAAGTAAGGTAAATTATGGAGAAACCTTAAAATATAATAAAGAATTAAATAAAGGAATATAGGGATCTGGTTTTTTACCTTGGATGGAATCTATATAAGAAGGAAGAAGGAAGAGAAAATACATCTCTCTTTTGGCTAAGCTGTAGAGAGATAAAGGCTAATGAATCACTGACATAGTAGTAGATTGAGGGATTGGGGGTTGCCTGCTACTTAATATTTAAGTAGTGAGGTCTACGCTCAGGTGGAGAGTCGTCCCCCACTCTTTGATGCGGTTTTCAGATCAAGGTTGGTACTGCTATAATCTATAGTTCCCATACTACAGGGATGTTGCTTTCTTCACCATAGGTAAGTACCTCACTACTGCTCCTTTAGGTTAAATAATTTTATTAAAGTTTTCTATGTCGGAATCAATGTAACTTTGAATGGATAAATTTCTTTAGGTCAATTAGGTAGTTATATTTGATTTAGATCGGGGTATTGCAATATGAATGGTATCTTCGATATATTTGTACATTTTTTTTTTATTTATCGTTCACTTTTAAACATTGTAAAAGTATAAGGTTGAGTACATTAGTATTTAAATTTGCACCACACATTACATTATCTTTTTCATTAAATTATGCCAAGTATTTTATGTGTTTATGTAAATAATACTTCCACAAACAAGTATGGTTTGCCTCAGTCCCATAGTTCCTTACCGCAAGGTTCTTGATTCTACCTTGAGTAAAATCAATTCAACTTTAATATATGTTCCTCTTAATACTCTATATTTTTAACAATTTTTTTAGTCTTGGTTACTAGCCTTAAAAGATTTTTCATCAACTCTTATAAGTTATTTCTCTATTGTAAAACAAATTTTATTCATTCTTATTTGTTTGCGTTGATGACCTTTGGCACTGACATCCAATTTATATAGTTTCTACCACTAATCTATACACATTTTAAATTGTTACTTCACAAATTACTACCATAATGCATGCATGGATTTATTATACTTCATCGATGATTTGGTGAGATAACAAAGGTTATATGTACATGTATGTATGCATGTATGTGCCTTAAAGAACCTTTGAAGTGTTTCTTCAATTTGCTTCTTAATTTATTTCATGGTGATGAAAGTGTTTTTTCTAATATATTTATGTATAACATCTTGAGTTATCACCACTTTCTTTAGATTGTGCTTTTCTCCTCCCATAATTAGATGGTTTTGACAATTATAATTGTGTTGGCCTATCTCTAATCAAGGCTTATCCTATATTAGTGGACTAACATGAATGCATGAATAAGTTTCATTATTCATTAATCCCATTTTTTCAACCTATGCCATCATTAACTTTTTATTCGGCCATCTATAAAGAAAGCACATTTGGCTTTATTGTCTATTATTTTTCGCTAACATCTTATGCCTTTGTAAAATTTATTCATTCATTTATACAAATTTACTTCTTGTACCAGTGGCCTAGCACTACTCTTTTGTTTTTAATTAGCTTTAGGTCCATCATTTATTTTTTGTTCTAAAAATAATTCCCATCTCTTATGTGATGTCAATTTGATGTCTTAAATGTTGAATTGACATCACTACCATAATATACTCATAGAACAAGCATCTCTTAAGAAACATCATGAATACACCATGAACGTTGATGGGACATGGATACCATAGTGTAGCCGTTGAATGAGTATCATTGGGATGTTAGTTAATCAATTTCATATGCAACCCTGGTGATATAAAATAAGGTTTTCCTAGACTTACCTCTATTGATGTCATGTTGATGAGAAGGGATGATTTTAAGGATGGAAATTTGTTTTAAAATGTAGAAACCTTGGCGAATCTTACTAATCCTTCATATGCTAACTATAAAATGTTGGCGATATTTTTGTAAAAATAGTCAAATTTCTAAGGATTTTATATAGTTTGTATAAAATTTTGGCTATTTTTAAGGTAAAATAATTTTATCCTATAGAATCTGGGCGAATCATTTTTAGAATAGCGAATCTTTTTTGGGGAAAAACCATGGAAAATTATCCCATGAGTGAAATTTAGCCCCTAAAATCATCCATGTTGATGAGATGTCGATGGAATGTCGCACAAACAACGTATTATGACATATTTCACTTCCAGTCATTAGTCGATGTACCATCACTTAATCAACAAGTTAATCATCATTTATTCAGCATCACTTTCTCAACATTTAACCGACGTGAGGCATATTCTTATATGACATTTACTTGATGCTTAAGACGTCAAATTGATGTCAATTTTCTGCCCCAAATGTGTTAGTAATTGCTTCTTATTTCACCCATAATTCTACCTAGACTTCATTAGAACTATTCCTTTCTTCTTTTTCTAAAGGGTTATACTCAAGTTTAATTAAAACCCTCTTCTCTACCAAATTCCTCTTCCTTCTTCACAAGTTGGAGGCTCTTTCTCTTTTCTATTAGTTATACCCAAATTCTATGTTGGAAACATCTCCTTTGATATGGTGGCTTCTATATCCTTTATCATGGATGACCAAATTCCCAATCTCCATAGGCTTCCCCTCTCTTCTTCATTCTCCTCTACCTTCTATCCAATCTCTCATACATCCTTCTTTTATTTTCTTCTTCATGATTTTAATTTCTTCCTTTCTCCATCACTTTTATTCTCCATGAAAATCCTAATAAAAATGCCTCCTCCTTGAAGCCTTTCACTTTAATCTTTCCCATTAAAACCCCAATGAACTCCATTAAAAATTAAGACCCAACAACTAGCAAGGTGCTAAGAAACATCCTTCTATTAACCAACAAAGACCCCAATCAAAGATCAAAAGAGAAATCGGTCAAGCCATAATCAACCCACCACCAAAATCATGTGGAAGAGAGATAACACAAAGTCTATGGGACCCTCTTCATATTACATGCGTACACCCCAAAGCCAAATATGTAAGGAGGGGAGGGGGGTCATTTATCTAAGGTCTGAGATAAAATGACCCCCATAGAAATTTGGTACCAAAGTTGTGTGGTGGTTCACTATTTCAAAATCTCTTGAGGAGAAAATAAACCATTGATTTTAAGGGAGGAATGGATGACTAACAACCCATCCCAAATAAAAAAATGAGTCATTGATCTAGGTTATCAGATGGATTAGGGTAATCCAAGTCTTGAAACACTATATGGCCCGATCTCCTCTTCTTTGCACATGCTTCAAAAGCCTAGGTGGATGGTGATGATGTCCCTACATCAATTATAATCATAGTGTAGGGGTGAAATGATAGTGGCATCCAAGGGATAAGAGGGTATTATCCTATGGAGCCATAAAAAATGAGTGTGGGAAGAAAAAATAATAATTGATGTAAACATTTCCCACACTTGGTAAGAGTTTTCCTTAAATAGATTTGGGAATTTTTTTTCCAATTTTCCCTTGTAAAGTAAAAGTTTTTGGAAAGACTTACAACAGTGTTATCGAATCTTATTTTTACACTATTAATGTTGACGAAAGAACAAATCAATATTTGAATCAAAGATCAAAGAAATTAGTGTTTAAAAAAAATATCACTTGCAAATATGACTAAGGTAGAGTGTTGGCTCGAGAGAGTAGCTTGATTATAGTTCCTCTTTATAAGAAGTATTATATACTCCAAAGATTGTGTAATTTTTTTATATTATTTATTTAAAATATTTGTTCTTCTTCCTTTTATTGTTGAGATGGTGATGTTTTTTTTTCTATATCAGTGAGGATATGGTGAGTATTCATCAAAGTGAAAAGCTAGAGTTTGACACTTCTTCCAAGCTTTTAAACCCCGTGAGTTGTGCATTTGTGAAGGGAGAAATATCAAACATGGAGGCAATGACTTGTATAGGTTCATGAGATGAATCAAACCACATAATTATCTGATCCAAAAAAGAGATATATACTTCTCCAAAGGTCAATTAATCCTCTTGGAAGAGAGATCTTTCCCATTAAAACTCCAATGACCTCCATTAAAAATTAAGTCCCAACAACTAGCAAGGTGCTAAGCAACATCCTTCTATTAACCAACAAATACCCTAATCAAAGGTCAAAAGAGAAATTGGTAGATCCATAATCAATCCACCACCAAAATCATGTGGAGGAGAGATAACACAAATTCTATGGGACCCTCTTCGAAGGACATGCATACACCCCAAAGCCGAAAATGTAAGGAGGGGAGGGGGGTCATTTATCTAAGGTCTGAGATAAAATGATCCCCATAAAAATTTGGTACCAAATTTGTGTGGTGGTTCACTATTCCAAAATTTCTTGAGGAGAAAATAGACCATTGTTTTTTTAAGGGAGGAATGGATGACTCACAACCCATCCCAAATATAAAGGGCACTCTATGCTTAGTCTAATACTATTTTTTATAATATTTCACTTTATATTTTATTCCTTCACCACCTTTGCCAATTTTGCTATAGTTTATTGTTATAATAATGGCATAAATAGTTTATCAACAAAAAATTAATAAGAATAAGTCAATGTTGGAAAAAAAATTACCGTTGTTTGAATTTGGAAATTTAATTCATATTAATGTTGGACATGAGAACTACTCGAATGTGTTCTACAATAAGATATTTGTAATGGTTGTTCCTTTGATAAGAGGGATTTTCAAATAATCTTCTACAACCTTGTAAATTCGTCTCATGCTCTAGAACAAATATACCAACCACATTCTATGTGGTGTTGGAAATATTGTTTTCATTGATGTCAAATATAGAGGAGACTACATATGTCCAACGTAAAGATTGCAAGATAGAGATTGTTGGAAATATTGTTTTTTGTATTTTTGAAGCTCAGTTTGGATACCCTATCTTTGAAGGAAATTTTACTCTAAATACCTATCTCAAATGGGAGCATAGGATATGTGGTTGGAAATATTATTCTGATACATTTCCAACGGTATATGACACTCCCTATAACTCCTTAGGAATGTGGAGATAATAATTTTTTTGTTAGACAACCCAGCTAGAAAGTTCAAGTCGGCCTATCCAGGTTTTACAAGTCGACCCTAAAAGTGAGCACATAAACATTATAAATATAGGATAGATGTGTGCATTTAAAGAGCATCCGGCCAAGAAGATCAAGTATAAGGTGCACATAAGAGATATGAGGTTTGCAAGAGAATATGGAGAGTATTATTTGGGTATAAAGGTGTGAAAGAGGATTTTTCTTAGAGTTTTGAGGGTGCGTTATGAAGGACTAAGGTCTATGATGTTGCAAAGTGAGTTTTTTTGAGGTTTTGATGATGTAGTCTGGGATTATATTCTGGGAATGATGCTACGAGATTCACTAGGGAATGAAGGCTAAATCTGACTAGGGTTTGAATCTATGTTTGAGGTAAGAAGCAAAGAGAGGTGTTGGAGCATGAAAGTTAAGAGTATGATGATGCTATGAAATACATGAAGTATGAAGCATGCAGGTTAAGTCAAAAGTACTTTGTGTATGAATATATTAGATTGGCGCCTATAAATGTCTTGTTGAGTTCGTGCTCAGATGACGTGATTGATGTCTCTAATAGGTTGGTGCCTACACAATATCTTGTTGAGTTGGTGCTCATATAAGGAGATTGGTGTCTCTAGTAGGTTGGTGCCTACAAAGATTTATAAATATAAGTTTTTGTGGTTTTCTCTTACAAGGGTTTCCATGTTAAATTATGTGCATTGTGATTTGAGTTTATATGTGCCAATGAATGATTTATAAATGGTTAAATAAAGTCAAAGGTATCTTATATTGATCTACCCCCCCCCCCCCTTCTCTTAGGATAAACATAAGTTCAACAATTTGTATCAGAGTATGTTCCTTCATAAACAATGTAACCACTAGAAGTTATATCTTGAGAGCACACATGTCGAGTCAAGAAGGTTTCTCCACAAATAGGGCTCCATTGTTTGATGAAACAAACTATGCATTCTAGAGTATAAGGGTGCAAACATATCTAATGGATCTTGGGTTTGATATTTGGAAATAATTCGTGAATGGGTATACAAACCCCAAAACTTCACCAAGAGATAATGTTAGGAAGAAGGCTAGTGAACATAATGCAAAAGCCATGAATGTTATCTTGTGTGGTCTATCATAATTGAAAATTTTCAAGGTGATGTATTGTCAATCGACAAAATATATTTGGGACAAAATTTAAACCATATATGAAGGAGATGATAAGGTGAAGAAGGAAAAGCTCCAAACTCATAGAAGACATTTTGAGAGTTTGAAAATGAAAGATGAATAAAATGTTGCATCCTATTTCCTTCAAGTGGATGAAATTTTCAACACCATCAGAGGAATTGGTGAGAAGGTTGAATAACCAATGATGGTGCAAAAAGTGTTAAGGTCTCTCCCCTTAAGAACACAAATTATGTGATTTTTTTAGCCATGAATATGATATATAAAAAGAACACTTTGTGAGAAAGCTAAAAAGAGGATTTGGAAAATAGAAAGGTAAGCTACCCTTCAAATGTTTTAATTGTGGTAAAGTAGGAAATGTTGTTGCTAAATGTCCATATGAAAAAAGGGGATACAATGATGATGAGAATAGTAATGATAAAGAAGAACATAACAATAAAGGAAAACCTTATGGCCACAAAAGGGCAAAATATACTAAGAAGAATAGTTTCTACTCTAGAGAGGAAAGTAGTTGTTTTGAAGGAAGTGATGGATATGTTTCTCATATTGAAAAAATAGAATTCCTCTTCATAACCATGGATACAAATTCTACTGATAAAGAAAATGAAGACAATTGAAAAGAAAAATAAGATTAATAAGAAGAATACATTGATGGGGAAGTGAAACTTGAAGAAGAACTTGTTAGTGCCTTCGAAGAAATAGACAAACTCAGGGGAAAGAATAAAAAGCAGAAAGAAAAATTGTAGATATGAAAAGAAGGATCACAATCTTGATGAAACAAAAAATCGATGATCATCCTGAAGACTCAACTAGAAGAGGAAAAAATGATAGAAGAAGTGGTGAGAAACTAACTGAAAGAAAATGAAGAAGATTGCAAGAAGCTAGAGGTTGAAATTGTTTCCTTAACAAAGGAACTGGAAAAAACAATTGATCAATTGAATAGAAGCTTGAAGTTTGGAAAGAGTATCGAAATATTAGATAATATTTTTAGTTTCCAAAGGTCACCATTCATCAAGACAGGTCTTGGATATGATGAAAAGCAAAAGGCCCCCAAGGGAGATGCAAGAACTAAGATCACAAAGCCATCATAAAAGAAAAAAGAAGAAAATCCTAAAATCTATGCCAATATTCTCAAAGGAAGAATCAACAATGAAATCAAAAACAGGAAAGGAAATCATGACCTACATAAATCTGATTCTTCTCACAAGAATGAGTTCAAAAGAGTCGTTCCACCAAGAAGACCGTTCACAACCCGATACCAAAATATATTTCTTGGCTATTCTTTTTCTTGCAATAATTTTGGTCATAAAGCAATAGATTGTAGAGCTTATTCAAGAAGTGATCATGTGAGAGATAGAAATACAGATTCTTTTAAAACCTCAAAGGATGATTATGTGAGCAACAAAACTAGAATTTATCATGGGTTTGTTGATAGAAACTACAATTCATTTTATCCCCTACTTGATTACAATAATGAATGCTATAAGTGCAATAACTATGGACACATAGCATGTGACTGTATAAAGCAACATAATAAATCTCCTAAACTAAATAGGGAAGAATATGTTCTTACCACACATAGAGAAGAATACACAAAGGTGTGGAGAAGGAAGCAAGAAGAACCAAAGAAGGAAGAATGTGAACTTGCAACGTATGATCAAGACAAACGAAACCAATGGTACATTGATAGTGGATGTTAAAAATACATGATAGGGGATCAAAAAAAAAAATCACCCTAAAGGAAGAAAAAGGAGGCAGCGTTACCTTTTGGGACAATGCTTCTGCAAGGATAGTTGGAAAAGGTATCGTTAGCCTTGATAATGGAAAGACTAAAACACAAAATGTCTTGTATATTTAAGGGTTAAAACACAATCCTTTAAGTGTCGATCAAATGTGTGATCAAGGTTACAACCTCACATTTCATTCTAAAGGATGTGAGATCGGGAAAGTAAGTTCAGGAAAATTAGTGCAAAATGGAAACAGAACCCCAAGAAATGTGTACATTCTCAATGAAGTCAAAGGAGAAAAATGTTGTATGAGATGAGTAGACGAAATTCGGTTATGGAATAGAAGGATGGGTAATAAAAAAATTGAAAATCTAGTAAAACTCAGCAAGACACAAGAAGTAAGAGATATGCCAAGGATATCAAAACCTATGGACACTATTTGCAAGCCATATCAGCACAAGAATCCAGTGAGCCATAGAGAGGATACAAGTCGAATAATAATTAAAATGAAAAAATAGGGATTAAAGATGAGGAAAAATATTGAAAATGTCATAAGAAATTAAAACATTGGAGCAGTGAAATTATAGCGTAGAATTTAAAACCCTAAAAATATGAAATTAGAGTTGACTAATAATAAATCAAGTGAATTATTATAAAATAAAGTCAATAAATATAAGAGTAGGGAAAGGGGGAAACATGCTCAGGAAGTCTGGGTTGACTATCAGGGATAGAGAAAGAAATTTGATTAAAATAATAAATTTAATAAAGAGACAATGATTATGAACAAAAAGGATTAATGATCGAGGCTTTTTATAATATGTTTCCATGATTGGCAGAGTTTGCAGCCATCTTCAAGATTGGAGTTATTGGGGTGTTTTTCAATTTCCAAGGCTTCTCGAATGATACAAGAGGAGTAGTAGGGTGTTGAGGTCAAAATTTAGGTTTGATTAAAGCATATTATATGTTTATATTTGAAGGAATGTTCAACAATAGCTTACGTAGTGATCCAGTTGTGGGTTGTCATAGCTATGTGTTCTTTGAGGTGGGATTTGAAGGATCTTCCAGTTTGGCCTATGCATGACTTGCCACATGAGCAAGGAATCTGGTAGACTCCTGAGCCAAACATGGGGTTAGATCTATCCTTAACAAATTTTAATAGATGCTTAAGGGTTTTACAAGGTTTGAAAAAAGTTTTGATATTATTTTTAGCCAAGATTCTAGAGATATGATCGGTGGCACCCTGAATGTATGGAAGAGAAATTTGAGTAAGGGGCAAGGAAGGAGAGTGAGTATTTTTTATATTTGAAAGTTGAGCGAAAAGATTTGTTGATTTGGGAGATAGAGCACCCATAAGCTAAAAGGGCCTTAGTTAGGTGTGCCTTTTCTTTATCAAGTAATTTAAAGGTAGAGATTTGAATGGCCCAAGTGACCAAGGTTTTCAAGGCTGCAAATTTTTGAGCTGGATGATGGTGAGAATGGGCATGGAGGTATCGATCTATATGTGTATTTTTTCTATACACTTGGTAGGTGAGGGAGCCATCTGAAAGACAAGGGATGAAGACATCAATGAAGGGAAGATAATTATCCTTTTGCATTTCCATAGTGAATTGAATATGGGGGGAAATTGTGTTAATATGATTAAAGAAAGATAATAAAGAGGGATGGCCATGCGACCAAATGACGAATGTATAATCTACAAATTGAAACCAAAATTTGTGTTTAAGATGAAAGATGTTTAAGGATAAGGTCTTGAAATGTTCCATAAAAATATTAGCGACCACGAGGGATAAGGAGGAACCCATTATTGTTCCTTCAACTTGTTCATAGCAAGTCACTTTTAAGGATAATAAAGTAGAGGTGAGATATTTTTATGAGGTTAAGAATCTTCGGGTCAACCATATTAGAGATAAGTTTTAGGGCTTCTGGAACACGAATTTTGGTGAATAAAGAGAAAACATCAAAACTAACCATATGCCATGTTCTTTGAAGTGAAGATGCTTAGTTTTTTGGATAAAATCAAAAGAATGTTTAATAAAGGAGGAAGTTATGCCAATGAAATATTGAAGTTTGTCAACCAGACAACAAGAAAGGACATGGGTGGGAGCTCCTATAGTGCTAACTATATGTCTAATTGGGGTGTCTTTTTTATGAATTTTGGATTTCCCATGGATCCTGGGGATTCAAGGGTTATGAGGGATGAGACGTTTTTGAATGGCAGGGTCCAAGGAGGAAGATTGAATGAAATTTTCAACAACTCATCAATGTTGTGACTCCTACATCATATATATTCATTGGTCATTATACTTTCAATACCAAATGTGGATGGATGTGAATCGTGATCAATATTTAGGATTCAACACCCAATACTTGCATTTGACATCTAAAGACTAAAATCACCTTGATTTGCATTGGATATCAACTATTCATTGGTATAATGTACCATGTTACAACATTAAATCAATCACATAGTCAACATCCACATAATCCTTTAACTATATTGGTGCATCTGCCATTTTAAGTGTCACTTAATGAAAATTTGGACATGTTTCCTTCTTGAATCCCCACTTAAAATAATGTGTTATGATCATTGTCACTACTTGTTAATCTAACAATTGGCATGCCATCTATTATCCATACTTAATGTGATCAACTCTCATGTTATGCCATAATGAGTAATTTTCTTTTCTTCACACAAAAATGTCTTGATCATTTTGTTTGGGATAAAAAAAATTATTTCAAGCAAATTCAAGATTTCAAACATGTATGTTCTTGATTAGGTTTAGATATGAACCTACTTAAAATGGACATTGTCAATGAAACAAAACCTAAAACTGTGATTACAATTGTGAGAATTATAACTATGGATATTTTGTTTTCTACATCATCAAATCTCCACTTCTCTGTTCTTTGGATTTATCGTCCTCGATTTCTCTATTTTATGCATCTTTATCTACCACACTCTTTCACTTTATTCTTGATGCTTCTAGCAACATTAACATTTGTATGAAAATACTTTCCATGCCAAATCTTTTCAGAATTCCCCCTAAGATCTCTATTCATGTGCCTTATACTAAGCCAAGATCCATGAGATTTATGTTTCATCCCTAAACACCAAATGGGATTGCACTTGCACAGACTAGAAATAACATAATATAAATTGTACTAGTAGGGGCACTTGCACACCTAAGGGTTGGATAACACCTTCTAATTTGAATAAATAGAGGAAAACATATTCATGAATAACAACTTGAATTTGATCGTTATATTTATAAATGATTATGCAATGCATATGATAGGGGGAAAACTCTCATAACAATAAGATGCATAAACCCTAACCCTAAGATTATGTCACATGTATAGACTGTTATCATATAAAAGAGGCCTTTGTATACATATGAATTTATTACAAGCCAAGATTCATGAGATTTATGTTTCATCCCTAAACACCAAATGAGGTTGCACTTGCATAGACTGTAAATAACAGAATATAAATTGTAATCGTGGAGGCACTTGCACGCCTAAGGGTTGAATAACACTTATTAATCTGAATATATGGAGGAATACATATCCATGAATAACAACTTGAAGTTGGTTGTTATATTTATAAAATATAATAATATGCATATGATAAGGGGGAAACCCCTTATAACAATAAGATGCATAAACCCTAACCCCAAGATTTTGTCACGTGTATAGACCTTTATCATAAAAAGAGGCATTTATATACATATGAATTTATTACAAAGATATTATCTATGTCGTGGTTGGGTACATAACAATGTATCCTTTGCAATATTTTCAACCTTGGCTTGGAGAAACATTTTTCATGCATGGGTGGGATTATCAAGAAAGTTAGGTAGAAAGTAATATAATTGTTGATTTATCATATCTGTGTATTAGGTATTGTGCTCTAATTGTTGGTTGTGGAGCGTGATTATCTTCCTAATTCATATGCATGTCAAAGAAATTGTAGGATACACACCTTGAGGGGGGCGAAATATAGTAATTGTGTAGTCAATCTGACGATATTATGCTCTAACTATTCATTATAAGGTCACCAATTTGACATTATAAGTTATGTTAGGGATTTTTTCCCTAGACGGAAACCCTCTTTTATGTACGAGGGGATTGTAAATTGTGGTTGAAGAAGTCTGTGATTGTTTTGTTTCTAAGATAGAATATGGTGAGAGAAAGAAGAGGAAGTTATAGGAGATGTGTTGTAGGTTGTATCCCTTCATTTGTTGGATAACAAAAAGGAAGGACCTAACAATTTTTCTGTTGGACATAGCCCACATTGGGTGAACCACGTATATCTATATATCTATTATATTGTGTATCTTCTGTGTTTTATTTCCGCATTCATATTACTTTATTGCTCTATGATCCCGTTTTTTATAACAATTGGTATCGAAGCCAAAGATAACTCGTAGGAAAAGATCGTTCCTGGTTCGAGTGGGAGCAATGGAAAAAGATGGAAAGTTTAGGGTCTAGAAATTTAACGGCCAAAAATAAAAATTATGGAAGATGCAAATGGAAGATTATTCATATGAGAAGGATATATTCCTACCATTGGGCGGAATAACAAAGAAGTCGATGACCATGAAGTACGAAGAATGGGAGGTTCTTGACAGAAAGGCACTAGGAACGATACGACTATGCTTGGAAACATTAGTGGCTTTCAATATTTCGAAAGAAAAAACTATAGAGGATCTGATGAAGGCACCGGATAGACTATATGAAAAACCCTCAACCTCCAACAAGGTATTTCTAATGAACCGATTATTTAATATGAAGATGTCAAAAGGTGGGTCTGTTGTAGATAATTTAAATGAATTTAATATGGTTACTAATCAACTAAGTTCTGTAAAAGTGAACTTTGATGATGAGGTTAGGGCTCTTCTAATCTTGTGCTCATTGCCAGAAAGTTGGAATGACTTGGTAATCATTGTAAGTAACTTTGTCTCTGGTTCAAACACTTTGAAATTTGATGATGTTATTAGTGTTATCCTTAGCGAGGAAATGTAATGGAAAAGCAGAGGTGATACATCAGGTAATGTGTTGACCATGGAGAATAGGGCAAGACAAAAGGAAAGAGGAAAGAGTCCAAGGAACCGTGGGAATTCTCGGAAGGGAATATACAAATCCAGACTAGGAAAGATAGAGTGCTAGAATTGTGGGAAGAAAGGACATCTGAAGAAACATTGCAGAGTTCCAAAGAAACAAAGAGATGGACAACATGAGAAAAATCAGGAAGCAAATGTAACAGGTGATGTGTTACAAGATTCTTTGATTCTTTCTTTAGATAATACTACTGAGTCATGGGTAGTAGATTCAAGGGATTCATTTCATGCCACACCCCATATGAAATATTTCCAATATTATGTTCAAGGTGATTTTGGACAGGTTTATTCGAGTGATGATGAACCTTGTCAAAGTGTTGGAATATGTAAGGTAAAAATAAAACAGAAGAATGGAAACCAATGGTTACTGAAAGAGGTGAGACATATATCGGATTTGAGAAGAATCTAATTTCAACAGGGAAATTGGAAAGTGAAGTATGTATATTTGTATTTATAGATCAGGCATGGAAGGTCACTAAAGCATCACTAGTAATGGAAAAAGGAGAGAAGGTAGGTAAATTGTTAATGTTGACTCTTCTATCTCTTTAGCTTCTACAGAAGTGAATACAACACTGTGGCATCATAGGCTTGGACACATGACTGAGAAGGGGATGCATATACTTCATAAAACGAATTTGTTTCCAGATCTTAAACACGTTGATTTGGAGTTTTGTGAGCACTTCGTTTATGGAAAATAGAAGAGAGTCAAAATTTCTCAAAGTCGGAAAAGAAAATAAGAGTGAAAAGTTGGAGCTTGTTCATACAGATGTATGGGGACCAAATCATGTATCATCTCTTGGTGGATCTCATTATTATGTTACTTTTATTGATGATGCAACTCGAAAAACTTGGGTTTATTACATTCAACAAAAATATGATGTTTTTGATACTTTTAAGAAATGGAAATCTTTGGTTGAGAATGAGACAGGAAATAGGTTGAACTTTCTCAGATCAGACAATGGAGGTGAATAATGCAACAAGGAGTTTGATAATTATTGTTCATGCCATGGAATTCGTAGAGAAAAAATAGTTCCAGGCACACCACAAGAAAATGGTGTGTTATAAAGGATGAACAGGACAATCATGGAATGTGTAAGGAGTATGAGATTGCATGTTGGGTTGCCCTTATAGTTTTGGGAAAATGTTGTAGATATCATTGTTTACATAATAAACATAGGACCTTCAAGTTCTTTAGATGGTGGCAATCTAGAGGAGGCATGGACATGTAAAAATGTAAACTATTCATTTATGAAGACTTTCGGTTGTGAAGCATTTTGACGATTAAAATCACAATGAGGATTTCGCCCGCAAAGTATTACTAAAGCCTATTAATTTTAAGCTGATAATATATATAATACTAATAGGTGGGACCCCCTTGTAGGTTGGAGGATTAGACCTGGCACTTTTTTTTTTATGTTCTTACCGTTGTTCGACATTACTTACAGGTTTTAGAATGATTGATGATCAATGTTGGTTCTATTCACGACAGATGGATGAGGGATCATACATGTTTGTTCTCTTTCTCTATACTTGAATGGCGTGATGGCTTATGATATATGTTGTTACCTTTGTTATTTATCCCTGTATTTGTTACTTGTGACACCTGAAAAAGATACATGTTAGTAACAACAAATAAAGGGCAAATGAAAGTAGATAAATCAATATAAACAAAAATGCAAAAGGAAGGAACTATTCTATACTAACATGCTACACTATATGCATTAAAAGGATCGTTGTAAATCCTCACTAACAAATAATAGCTATGTGATTTATTGAATTACATGGAAACATAGTTGATATGCATTATTGTATAGTTGGAAATGGTAATATGTGATGTGGGTGGCGCTCTTGGCAATTAAGGGAGGTTGGTTTCGATGCATGGTTCAATTGGATGCATTAATGGATTAGTGGGTTGGCGCGTACCAAGGAATTGAATGAGTTTGAGCGTGGAGGCGACGTGCATTTACTGCATGTCACTCCTTCTCCTTCCACTAGCCACCACCCTAGTCGGGCTATTGTTCAAACGGTGTTTTGTTGTGGTTAGACTCTGACTCTCAAGCAGAGAAAGAACCGCTCAACCAAGCTCGCGTTTAAGGTGCTTTTGGTTACAGGTATGTCTTTTCGCCATCCATGAATCTGCTCTGGTTATGAAATAGTTTTTGGCTCAGGATGTATGGGTTTGTGATTTCCTTAAGTATGGAAACTGTGTAAATTTGGGATATTTTTCTAGAATGAATCGTTGATGGGTTTCATTGCAATAATGGTTGAAGTCACAGTGTTATTGGTCGTTCTGAGTGTTAGTATCCATAAGGGCTCTCTGTCATCCTTGCTGGTTTTAGTTGGAGGGTTTCATTTGGCCTAGAGTGGTTGGTTGTCTCCATGCATTTGTATCTCCACACCCAGTATTTTGTTGTTATGGGGTTTACCAGTTTTGAAATACCTTGTGTCACTATGCATTGTTTCACTTGGGTATGGGTTGTTCATGCTACTGATGGTTGCGCAATGGGTTAGATTTCTTCTTTTCGGCTCGGTTCCATATCAGTGTTGTTAGTTGGTTGATTGGGGGAGTCACGAGGGTTATACCATGTGTGTTCTTAGTATCGTTACAAGGCCAAATTGAAGCCTTACTCCTATGTTTAGTCTCTCCTATCACTGGAATTTTCACCCTGTCTGCAAAATCATTGTTGTATACCCTATGTGTGTGCACCATTGGTCTCAAAGGTTCTCACACGATGATGGGATTCGACCCCAGTCTCCCTATGTTGGTCTACGGAGCAAACCCTTATTTTCTCAAGCCCGAGTTTTGATAGGGGGGCACCGTAATGGCCTGTCGGGTATACTGTTGATTGTTTTGAGTTGTTCGGAATGTCAGCGGTGTTCGGTTCCTGGCTCGACTTGGTTGATTATGTTGACATTGGTGTTGGTTTTAGTAATTAGTCATTGTATTGGTTATTATGACAGTCTAATTGATAAGCTCAGCATTGAAATTGGTTGATTGAAGAATGGGGTCGATACACAGTCACTGTATTTTGCATTAAGATTATTGAAACATTAATTCAACATTAGTTTACGATTGATTAATGCATAGTGATGCTTCGCGTGTGATGCGTGGGTATGTGTGGTGTTCCTACAGCACGAGTCAATGATTATTGTGACTATGTGTTTTTAATGGCCAAATGGTTATTGCAATCGTGATGATTATGGCATTTCCATCCACTGTATATGTTATGGTTATTTGATTGCACCATCAGAGAGGGTCACAGGTTTTTAAATATGGTTTTGTTGCAATTTGATCAAATTTTTTTATGAGATCGGGCATACTGTTGTTACCTCGTTATATTGATTGATAGCCCAGCATTATGGATGTTTAAATTCAGAGTGGTTGAACCCTTACAGTCCCATTAATACTTTGTGTTTTGTCGAATGGTTTGTGTATTCCGAGCACAGTGTGAGTTTAAATGTTGATTGTTGTTTGTGTGTTTAAGTGGCAAGTTAGGATCTTTGCATTTTAAATATGGATCATTGTGTTTGACTGTCCACTATGTATGCTTAATGAATATCATACATTTTAGCAGTGATAGGCAAGGGTGATGTGGCAGTATGATCTCATTGCAATTGTAGATGGAATTGAGGAGTTAAATCGGGCGTGCTTTCTGTGTATGTGTTGATAGAAAGTGGTTCAACTACTTGAACTAATGAGGTAGTTCAACTACTTGAACCAATTCTAATTTGATTAAAGGGAAAAGGGAAAAGGGAGGAACAAAGGGAGGATAGAAGGAGAAGCATATTAAGGTTTTCTCTTTGAGTTTATGCTGAGATAGTTCAGTTTTCATTCATTCCTTAATTTATCACAAGCCTATTTTTTTTTTATGATAGCAGGGTCTTATTGTAGACAACAAGATTCGGGGTTGAATTACATCATTAAAACACTTGTTTTTCAGAGGTGTTGATCTATCTTTGATAGTCTGTGTAGACTTGTCTGTTTGTGAATTAGTTTTCATGACTGACAAAGGCTATTGTGCATAATCGAGTGGGCAACAATCTATGGAAAGTTGATACAGCTTTTAGAGTTCAATTTTTTATTTTTTGTGAGAGTTCCTTTTGTATGTTCCATCGAGGATGTCTAAGTTTGACTTTGGTCTGAAATTTCTGCATAAAATTTTGTAATAGGAATGACTCTTTGGTGAAGTGGAATAAAATAAAGGATTTTTTTATGTCTCATATGTCTTGATTATCTTCTTGGTGCCTTTACTTCTGTCTCTACATTTATTTCAGAAACTGATATATTCAAAAAATCATATAAAAAGTGAATGGAACATCAGGGTTTTTACTTAAAAAAGACTAGCCTATGCACTGGTAATCAATACTTATGAGTTAGGATATTATTTTTGTTGGCTATAAACATAGGGTGATATTCTCGTCTATTTTGATTTAGCCAAGCAAAATATGAAAATGCTTAAGTAAGATCATTTCATATCTTTTCCTTAACATTTATTTGGCGACCATACTGGGGAGATCTTCGATATCTCTCTGGTTAATTTTTTATACTCGATTTTCATCGATACATCTATTTTTCTGATATTGATTCTTTGACTGTTTTATTTTTTAATGATTGTGCCGGTTGAAAGGCAACCAAATATTGAGCATGATCTTCAAGATAAAACCAGCATTGCTTTGAACCTATTTAATACCATTTTAGACACTGCCAATACCCATGTTGAGATTAATCATTCATGGACAACAATTGAACGAGATATTAGTGCTCAAGAACGATTGGAAGCTAGACGTAGACAACCTAGAAATCAGTAGTAACCTCTTGTTTCTTCTTTTTTGGCCTTTCTTTCATGTCCTTAGACTCTCATGTTTCTAGAAGAAGAAGAGGCTTATCACCTGAAATTAATCCTATTATTGAAATAGGAAGAAGGAACGTTGTGTTATCTTCCCAACAAAGTGCTCTAAGGAGAACTTTGTATGATTCATCCAGTTCATATTTTTTTCCCTCGTCTATCATATACAAGATGGCATCTAGTGGTGGCTCTGGTGGCACTGGAAGTGCTTCATCTTCTCAGTCTTCATCTTCGTCAGTATTTGGTAGCTTATACAACCACCATATCCCTATCCAATCTACCGCAAATCCCACCAAAGTCATTAAAAAGTATGGGCTTTTTCAGTTTGAAG
>ML798831.1:254991-295011 GCA_009831015.1 Picea engelmannii
TGATGTCCAAGCTTTGTCTATCATCAAAGCTGGATCTTGTCGTCTCCCAAGGAAGCTGAGCTTCGATCTCCTCTCCCCGGAAACGACGCCAATTTGTTATCACTCCAAGAAACTCCTTAGGGTTGTAGACTAAGGATGTTTGGTAACTTAATAAATCATGAATAGTGAAAGTGTGGATCAATGGGATAATAGAGAGTAGCTAATGGGAAGACAACTCACAATGCAATCGAATGAAACAGTTCTTTTAGGAATCAATGACCAGACAGAGTAATATCAAAAGATATGGAGAAAACTGATCTAGATAATCAAGTACAGCAGTGTGTAGGATCATACAAGCCAGCAAGAATTCCTTTAGTTCAAGTTTATGAGCTAAATAACAAGATGACAGTTCTTAATAGCTGAGCTAAACTGAAATAAAGTACAGAACATGGAATAGATGAAGAAATCTGTCATTAACAACAAAAGAAGACTGTCTTTTTGTATTGAAAAATAAGTGTCTTAGTACAATAGCAAAAGAGTATCCAAAATTGAACACCCTAGTGTTCCAAATGTCTTTGGCTTTATAGCCTTACAAGATGAAATCTAAATCCTTGAAAGATGGATCAGATTTACTAAAAATAGTCAAATTAAAATAGATACAACAAGTGTAGGATGAGATCCTATAAAAATGGATCTAGAATGGAAAATCAAAACAAAATAGGAAAGGTGCTATTTAATGATCTCTAAAAATAGTAGATTGTTGATGAAGTGCAGTTTTATCCTTCCAAGGTTGTTTGATTTGGTCCTCCAAAGATAAAATTCGAATTGGGTGATGTGTCATTTGATCCCTATCATTTTGCCCTTGAAAATGACCAAATCTAGTCAAAAAATTCCCTTTTGACTTTCATCTCCAAGAATGGCCTTCAGATTTTGATTTGACAATTCATAACCATCTTATTGAAGAAGATTTCAAACCATTCAAAACCAAAAAATCCTGATCTAGGCAAAAATTTGGCTATTCTGGCCGTGACAGGCTTTCACCAGCTAATTTACCCGAAAATCCGCTCCTTAGCTGGTGAAAGGCGGAGCTTTCACCAGCTAACTAGTTATAATTCTGCCTTCTGCGCTGGTGAAAGCGTAAATTTTTTCAAAATCAAACTTCTCAGTCATGGAGAGTCTGTTTTTCATGCTTAAATAGTCGATAGAAATCTACAAATCCTAAGCTTTCCAATGGTGCTTTCAAATCTCCATTTGGAGCCCGGGAAGCTATCAAAATTTTCCCTACAAGACTAGGCATCATTCTTTCAAAAATGCCAGTGCGTTTTTTATCGCTAACAAATTCCTTGGAAGGAAAGGTTGCGACTGATTTCTTTGACCTTCCTCCTAATATTTTGTTAACTTGGGAGGAGTTAATCTATTGGTTCTGATCCACTTATGGGCAGTCTAAAATCCCAGCTGAGAATTTACAGGAATACAATAACATCACCTATAAGGATGGTGAGACCATCAATTCCTTCAACTTGCGTTTCACCAAGTTATACAATCAAATCCCTGAGCTCATTCGACCTCAGAACCAATTCGCTTTCATGTATTACTACAATGCATTACCTTCCCCATATCGACATAGGCTTGAGGAAAAATCCATTTATAATCTCGGTTCTTCTATGCATGCTTGTTCAAAGTATGAAGAACATCTTGAAAGAACTGGTCTTCCCCAGGGAGAATCGGTTAGAAAAACAAACATGTTCGCCCTTTTACAACTAGTACAATACATGAACAATCGTATGATAATGTATGAGCAGAAAGGAACTGTCTCCCCTCTCACCCCTGGAGCTTCATCCTCTACTGCACCCCCCTTTAGAAATCCAGTTGAAAATAATTTTCAGCCTAAAGCTATCTTGCCTTGAAATTGGTGTAACTTCTGCAAGGAACACCATGAGAAAACCACATGTGAGGTAAAGAAGAGTGTTAGAGATAAGATATTTGGTAAGAGACCAAAAGCCACTATCATTGTCCTATATTTTGCAAAGCCATAATATGTCATGGTCATCAATACTAGGAACAAAGGCTATGCTCCCAAGGGCAAATTTGATCCTCCCCGAAATTCTTCTAACCCAAGCTCATCCTCACCTGTTTCTATTGTTCGGGTTCCTAAGGTTCTTGATAGTCAAGGAACAACTTCTTCTCTCCCCTCTTCCAAATACAATATCTTGAACCAGTTGGCCAACATAAAAGCATATGCAACCCTTTTGGACATGGTTGTCATCCCTGAACAATAGATGCATATGAAACAATTCATGGAAGGAAAAGCTTCTATTGTAGCCAATATTTCGAAAGAGGTAAATGAAGAGGATTCATCTGTAAATAAAGTAGGTGTACATAACTATAGATACCCTGTAAAAAGTCCCCCTTTTTATATTTCTGTAAATATTATGGATAAGATCGCCCATTGTTGCCTCATTGATGGTGGTTTAGGCCCAAGTGTGATGTTGAAGATTATTATGGAAAAGCTAGGCTTGTCTTGTACAAATGGAAACGCCAGAAGCATGCTCTCCTATAATATTCTACAACAAATGACCATAGGTGAGATTAAAGATGTGACCTTAGTTTTGTGCACTCATCCTGAAATAAGGACAACCCTCAACATTCAGGTAATTGATATGTCAGTAAGAAATTACTCAATCATATTAGGAAGAGATTGGAAAGCCTTAACGGGTGGATACCTCTCACTTGACGGAACACATTTATCCGTTCCTCAGAATGGAAAAAAAATTATAGTCCTTAGAGAATGAAGGATATCACCTTACATAGAGAGTGTCCCACAGCCTAACATAAACTATATCGAAGAGGACCTAGGAGTGTATTCCATCTTTGTTGAGGAGGATAACATTCCCATGAAACAAATCGATTTAGATGATGGTATGTGGCACATGCACTTTGATGGTTCATGCTCTAATGAAGGTAACAGAGATGGCATTATCTTGATTTCTCCTGTAGGAAAAATCCATAACTTTTCTTACAGGTTGGAGTTCGCTTGCACTAACAATGTCACTGAGTTCAAAGATTTATTATTAGGCATTGAGAACGCCTATAATCTTGGTTGTGGTCACCTTTCAGTTTTTGGGGATTCCGAACTTGTTGTGAATCTTGTACATAAAATTTACTCTCCTAGCAACAAGTTGATGAAACGATACACCCAAACTGTTTGGGTGCTTATCTCGAACCTTTTATCTTTCAACATCACTCATGTTAAGAGGGAGTTAAACTCGATGGCTGATCGGTTAGCTGTTTTTGCAGCCTCTCCTAATCGACAACTTCTACCACACATACCTGATTGTACTTTCCAATCTCTATATCGTCCACATATCCCCGAAAATATAGAATCTTGGTAGGTCTTCCCTAACGATGAGAGAATTTGTGTTTTTATTCAAAATGAACCTTTTAAGCCTAAGGAGAATATATCTATAGAAGATAACAAGACTCCTAAAGGCTTGACTCCTCTAGAGAGTTCATTTTCTTCGAGTGATGTAGGCAACAAAGAGAAACAAAAAGAAGAGGAGTCGAAAAAGAAGGTGGGTGAAACCATCTCCTTGAACATTGGGACATTCGAGACCCCAAAGAATGATAAAATAGGTGCCAAATGTTCATATGAAGAGAAAGTGAAGTTGGCCAAGTTGCTTGGTGAATTTAAAGATTTTTTTGCTTGGTCTTATGAGGATATTCGTGGTTTTGATCCTGGTCTTATACAACATGTCATCCCCATTAAAGAAGGTGTAAAACCAGTCAAGCAAAAACAAAGACCTATCAACCCTGCACTAGAAGAAACTATTCGAAAGGAGTTCAAAAAACTCTTCAAGTCTAGGATCATCTTTCAGGTCAAGTATTCTGAATGGGTTTCAAATTTGGTTCCTGTTTGGAAAACAACAGGTCAGATCAGATTATGAGTTGATTTTTGCGCATTAAATTGAGCTAGTATAAAAGATCACTTCCCTCTCCCTAACATGGAAATGATTTTGCAACAAGTTGCAAGGTCACAAATGATGTCCTTACTTGATGGTTTTTCCGGTTACAACCAAATCAAAGTAAAAAAGGAAGATAAATATAAAACCACCTTTATTACTTGTTGGGGTACCTTTGCTTATGAACATATGCCTTTTGGCTTGTCTAATGTAGGTGCCACCTTTCAAAGAGCTATGCAAATAGATTTTGACGATTTGATTGGTAAGATCATTCAGATCTACCTTGATGACTTAATGGTGTACTCTAAAATCCGATCAGATCATTTTGGTCATCTAAGAAAAGTTCTCATACGATGTAGGAAATTTGGCATTTCTCTAAACCCTTCCAAGTCCATTTTTGGTGTTACCGAGGGCAAGCTCCTTGGACACATCGTCTTCGATTCAGGAATAAGAATTGATCTTGAAAGGTTTGTTGCTATCCTTAATCTGCCTGCTCCCACTTCCAAGAAGGAGGTTCAAGATTTTATGGGGGTTATTAACTTTGTCCGTAGGTTTGTTCCAGATTTCGTTGTGATGGTCAAGCCAATTCACAATCTGCTTAAGCAAGATCGTTCTTTTTCTTGGACAAATGATGTCGAAAATTCTTTTGAAGGGATTAAGAAAGAGATCAGTTCCACATTGGTTTTGGCGAAGATGGATTTTGAGAAGGAATTCACAATATATACTAACGCCACCGAGGAGGCAGTTTCTGTTGTACTCGTGAAAAATGATGACCAAGGAAATGAAAAACCAGTGGCTTACATGAGTCAAAGTTTGTCTGATGATGAATTTAAATATTCTTTTATTGAGAAACATACTTCTGCTCTTGTTAAAGTTGTTGAAAAGTTTCACCACTTCATCTTAGGTAAGCATACGTTGGTAAAGGTCCCTTTACCTACTCTCAATTTTTTTTCTCTCACATACTTATCTTTTAGGAAATCTTGCACATTGGCTTGCCAAGATCCAGGAGCATGATTTGAATATCGTGACTTCTACCACTATCAAGGGACGTGACCTAGCCCTTCACTTAGCTCAACATGCTAAGAATGGTGAAGAAATTGATGAAGAAGATAGTTCCCTTTCAACTCTATTTTACATTGATGATCAGATCCTCCATGTGTTTGAACATCCCTAATACAAGAATTTGGTTTATTATTTATAGAACCAAAGATGTCCAAACAACTTAGACACTCATCAAAGGAGAAGAATCTATCTTGAATATGCAAGATACGTCATTATAGGAGACTTCTTATTTTGAAGGTCTGTTGATGGTGTGTTGCTTCCCTGTGTAAACAATGAAGACACACATAAACTATTGCAAGAACCTCATGGTTCTTCAAGTTCTGTCATTCATGTAGGAGGTCATTTTTCTGCAAAAACCATTGCTTTCAATATTATTAGAAAAGGATACTATTGGCCTTCAATATTTCGTGACTCTTATGTTTTTTCAAGATCTTGTGACAAGTGCAAAAAAATTGTTGGGAAAGAACGCCTTTCATCCATGCCATTACAACTTGTCCTACCAAATTTTCCCTTTTCAAAGTGGGGATTGGATTTTATTGGTCTTATTAATCCTCCTTCTTTAGTTGGACAATTTTTTATTTTAACAACCACAGACTATTTTACAAAATGGGTTGAAGTTGTCCCACTTAAGCATTCCACAGATGATCAGGTGATTTCTTTACTTGAAAATAACATGTTTTCTAGATTTGGTCTTCCATTGGAAATTATTACAGACAATGGTCCCGCTTTCATTTCTGCTAAATTGGGGGTTAAACATTTCACCTCATCAGCTTATTATCCCCAAGGAAATGGGCAGATTGATTCTACCAACAAAAATCTTGTAAGAATCGTCAAAAGGCTCATTGAAGACAAGCCTCGTCAGTGACACACTCTCCTCACTTACACCCTCTGGGAAGATCAAACTATAGCCAAGATAAGCACTAGTTTCACTCCTTTCCATCTCGTTTATGGTCAAGAAGCCCTCATGTCAACTGAGCTGGAACTTTCTTCCTTAAGGTTGATGCTATAGCTCGAAGAATTAAATTCTTCAGATGTTTCACAAAGGATAAACACGCTACTAGATTTGGAAGAGCAAAGGATGTTCGCTTTGGATAACATTAAAACGATACATCAAACTGTTAAGAAGTATTTCAACAAGACTGTCAAGACTGTCAAGTTTAAGGTCAATGAAAAAGTTTTTCTATGGGATTCAACTCACGTTGATAGGGGATGGCATTCAAAATTTCAAAAATTGCGGTTGGGTCCTTTCAAGATCGCTTTTGTCTTAGGTACCAATTCTTACATTCTAAAATATTTATAGGAACGATTGTTTTCCTACAACACTAACGGTTCTCACTTGAAGAATTACGTGGAACCAACTTGAAAAGCTCTAACGTTGTTTGGTTTTTCTGTATTTTAGTAGTCTACCTCTTCTTTCAGTTTTCACTAATTGTCTTTTCTTCTTACAATAGTTGATTTCTTCTTTCCATTTTAAACATTTCCTACCGCTTTTACATTTCTATCGCTTTATTTCTGCTATTTCAATTTTCTACAATTTTATTTTGTTAGAATTTTTATTGCTTTGTCATATTTTTAATTGATTTCGTTCGAGAATAAGATGTTGGATAAGTTCTTCCACAGTGACACTCCTGCAAGATATTGTTGGTCAATAACAATCAATCTTACACAGTTGTTACGATGTTGCCCCTGAAGACACACTTGAATTTGTTATTTGCTTTCACTGTTGTCTTATAAAGAGATTGGCTATCTCCTGCTTCTTCTTTCCATTTCTTCATCCATTTGAGAAATAAAAGAGCAGGTCCATTAATTTTTCTCCTTGAAGTAAGAGTCGATTCTGGTTGAATGATTATGCATACAAGGATAAACCCCCTCATACTTAACATTTTTCATGAGTTATTCCCAAATTCTCGGTCATTTTTCCATTAAATCCAGTCACTTCCCCATGTTGCATAATTATTCTGGGTATATCTTCTAAATTCACTGTTCTTGGTCTTCGAAACCATGAGTTCTGAGTTCTAAATTTGTTGGAAACAAATTTCCTTGTGGAGTCACTAGTTTGTTAACGACTAAAATCGCAACAAGGATTTCGCCCGCAAAGTATTGCTAAAGCCTATTAATTTTAAGTTGATAATATATATAATGCTAGTAGGTGGGACCCCCTTGTAGGTTGGAGGATCAGACCTGGCACTTTTTTTTAATGTTCTTACTGTTGTTCAACACTGCTTATAGGTTTTAGAATGATTGATGATCAATGTTGGTTCTATTCACAACAGATGGATGAGGGATAATACATGTTTGTTCTCTTGCTCTAGACTCGAATGATATGATGGCTTATGATATATGTTGTTACCTTTTCTATTTAGCCCTGGATTTGTTACTTGTGACACCTGCAAAATATACATGTTAGTAACAACAAATAAAGGGAAATTGAAAGGAGATAAAGCAATATAAACAAAAATGCAAAAGGAAGGAACTATTCTATACTAACATACTACACTATATGCATTAAAAGGATCGTTGTAAATCCTAGCTAACAAATAATAGATATGTGATTTATTGAATTATGTGGAAACATAGTTGATATGCATTATTGTATAGTCGTAAATGGTAATATGTGATGTGGGTGGCGCTCTTGGCAATTAAGGGAGGTTGGTTTCGATGGATGGTTCAATTGGATGAATTAATGGATTAGTGGGTTGGCGCGTACCAAGGAATTGAATGAGTTTGAGCATGGAGGCGGCATGCATTTACTTTACGTCACTCCTTCTCCTTCCACTAGACACCACCCTAGTCGGGCTATTGTTCAAATAGTGTTTTGTTGTGGTTAGATTCTGAATTTCAAGCAGGGAAATAACCGCTCAGCCAAGATCGCGTTTAAGGTGCTTTTGGTTGCAGGTATGCCTTTTCGCCATCCATGAATCTGCTCTGGTTATGAAATAGTTTTTGTCTCAGGATGTATGGGTCTATGCTTTCCTTAAGTATGGAAACTGTGTAAATTTGGGATATTTTTATGGAATGAATCGTTGATGGGTTTCATTGCAATAATGGTTGAAGTCATAGTGTTATTGGTTGTTCTGAGTGTTAGCAGCCATAAAGGCTCTTTGTCATCCTAGTTGGTTTTAGTTGGAGGTTTTCATTTGGCCTAAAGTGGCTGGCTGTCTCCACGCATTCGTATCTCCACATCTAGTCTTTTGTTGTTATGGGGTTTACTGGTTTTGAAATACCGTGTGTCACTGCACATTGTTTCACTTGGGTATGGGTTGTTCATGCTACCGATGGTTGCGTAATCGGTTAGATTGCTTCTTCTCATCTCGGTTCCATCTCAATGTTGTTAGTTGGTGGATTGGGGGAGCCATGAGGGTTATACTCTACGTGTTCCCAGTATCATTAAAAGGCCAAAATGAAGCCTTGCTCCTCTGTTTAGTCTCTCCTATCACTGGAACTGTCACCCTATCTACAAAATCATTGTGGTATACCCTGTGTGTGTGCACCATTGGTCTTGTAGGTTCTCACGCGATGATGGGAGTTGACTCCAGTCTCCCTATGTTGGTCTACAGAGAAAACCCTTATTTTCTCAAGCTCGGGTTTTGATAGGGGAACCGTAACGGCCTGTCGGGTATACTGTTGATTGTTTTGAGTTGTTAGGTATTGTCAACAGTGTTCAGTTCCTAGCTCGACTTGGTTGATTATGTTGACATTGGTGTTGGTTTTAGTAATTAGTCACTGCATTGGTTATTATGATAGTCTAATGGACAAGCTCAGCATTGAAATTGGTTGATTGAAGAATGGGGTTGATACACAGTCATTGTCTTTTGCATTTAGATTATTCAAATGTTAATTAAACATTAGTTTATGATTGATTAATGCACAGTGATGATGGGAGTCGACTCCAGTCTTGCTATGTTAGTCTACAGAGAAAACCCTTATTTTCTCAAGCTCAGATTTTGATAGGGGGGTCGTAATGGCCTGTCGGGTATACTGTTGATTGTTTTGAATTGTTAGGTACTGTCAACAGTGTTCGATTCTTGGCTCAACTTGGTTGATTATGTCGACATTGGTGTTGGTTTTAGTAATTAGTAACTGCATTGGTTATCATGACAGTCTAATTGATAAGCTCGGCATTGAAATTGGTTGATTGAAGAATGGGGTTGATACACAGTCACTGTCTTTTGCATTGAGATTATTGAAATGTTAATTCAACATTAGTTTACGATTGATTAATGCACAGTGATGCTTCATGCGTGATGTGTGGGTATGTGTGGTGTTCCTACAACATGAGTCAATGATTACTGTGACTATGTGTTTTTAATGGCCAAATAGTTATTGCAGTCGTGATGATTATGGAATTTCCATCCACTATATATGTTATGGTTATTTGATTGCGCCATCAGAGAGGGTCACAGGTTTTTAAATATGGTTTTGTTGCAATTCGATCAAATTTTGTTATGAGATCGGGCATATTGTTGTTACCTCATTATATTGATTGATAGCCCAACATTATGGATGTTTAAATTTAGAGTGGTTGAAACCTTACAGTCACATTAATACTTTGCATTTTGTCGAATTTTTTGTGTATTCCGAGCACAGTGTGAGTTTAAATGTTGATTGTTGTATGTGTGTTTAAGTGGCAAGTCAGGATCTTTGCATTTTAAATATGGATCGTTGTGTTTGACTGTCCACTATGTATTCTTATTGAATATCGTAAATTTTAGTAGTGATAGGCAAGGGTGATGTGGAAGTATGATCTCATTACAATTGTAGATGGAATTGAGGAGTTAAATCGGGCGTGCTTTCTGTGTCTGTGTTGATAGAAAGGGGTTGATTTTTTATACTGAACATAGTGAAATTAAGGGACTGTTTATTCATTTGGGAATTGTTTTAAAATATGAAATAGATAAATGAGAAGAACATAAATCTTCTACAGGTCGTTGTGGGATGCATACTGTCTTGTTTTGATGATGTTGTGTTATAGATTAACTGTGAACAGTGAGAAAGTTAATGCATAAAATTGTTTTAATTTCACACAACAGTTGTTCTTTTGACATAGTGGTCATTTTGGCTAGTGTTGGATCTTTTTACATTGATATGGAATGATTTTATGGATGACTTAATTAATTTTATGAACAATACGTGTTCTCATTCTCGACCATTATTTTTCTTTTCGCTAATTACAACCCCCTCGCCTTCCCACATTCATTTTTTCACTCCCTGTTCTAAAATTTAATTACCGTCAAGAAGAATTCTATATTGAAGCAGCTTGAAGTAGCAGTTTCTTGGTTTGATGACAATGATGTTTCTTTGATTTACATTAATGTTTATTGTTGATCATCTTTGAGTAGTAATCATGTTTCTTTCCCCCTCATTTTATCATTTTTTGCTCAATACAAACCCCTCGCATATCCCAGAACCTTTGCTCACCCCCTGCTCAGTGACAACAGTTAAACAATTTGTATGGATTGGATTGCATGGGTCTGATATGTTTTTGAGCCAAAGTCTATTTCATATTTTGAAAGAGTTTCCATGTATGGTTGTTAAAGGAATTATTTTCTAATCAATTATGCATACAGGAATGAGCTATTCAAATAAAAGGCTGAAAATTGAGGCCCACTATGCCCATGTCAAAGTGAAAGCTACTACCTCCCCTTTCTCACCTTCAAATGATTCTGATAAATCAGTGTCCTCCCGCATGCAATGGAGGGACAATTTATCTCATGTGATCAACGAGATTAGGCCTAAAGGCTCCACACAGCGTAAGGAAAATTCATATAGTTTAAAGGGTGATAGCAGTAACGAAGGAAAAATTGCCTCACATACTGGAAAATATGGATTTTAAATTTTATTTATTTGTCTATTGATGTGAACAGTTGACTTAAAATTTTTGGACAACAGGTTTTTTGGGATATATGAGTAATATATTTTTTTTGAAAATAATTTCAAATATCAATGAGCTAAATTGTCAAATGTTAATGTGATGATGGGAGTCACAAGGAGGGGTGTTTTGATTAATTAACTAATTATGTTATGATTGGTATGTCTAAAGGGAGTCACAAGGGGTCCCACCTACTAGTTATTATTTATTTATAACCCTTATTATGATTATTACTTTTCCCCCTAACTAAAAATTTGGTTGAGTCTTTAGTTAACTTAACTAATGAGGTAGTTCAACTACTTGAACCAATTCTAATTTGATTAAAGGAAAAAGGGAAAAGCGAGGATAGAAGGAGAAACATACTAAGGTTTGTTCTTTGAGTTTATGCTAAGATAGTTCAATTTTTATTAATTCCTTAATTTATCACAAGCCTAATTATTTTTTATGATAGCAGGGTCTTATTGTAGACAACAAGATTCAGGGTTGAATTACATCATTCAGACACTTGTTTTTCAGAGGTGTTGATCTATCTTTGATAGTATGTGTAGACTTGTATGTTTGTGAATTAGTTTTCATGACTGACAAAGGCTATTGTGCAGAGACGAGTGGGAAGCAATTTGTGGCAAGCTGATAAAGCTTTTAGAGTTCAGTTTTTTATTTTCTATCAAAGGTCCTTTTGTATGTTCCATCGGGGATGTCTAAGTTTGACTTTGGTCCAAAATTTCTGCATGAAATTTTGTAAAAGGAATGACTCTTTGGTGAATTGGAATGAAATAAAGGATTGTTTTATGTCTCATCTGTCTTGATTATCTTCTTGGTGTCTTTACTTCTATCTCTACATTTATTTCGGCAACTGTTATATTCGGTAAATCATATAAAAAGTTAATTTCCAGCAAGTTTTTTACTTATAAAAGACTAGACTAAGCACCGGTAACTAGTACTTGTGAGTTAGGATGTTATTTTTGTTGCCTATAAACATAGGGTGATAATCCCATCTATTTTTCTTTAGCCAATCAAAATATGAAAATTCTTGAGTAAGATAATTTCATATATTTTCCTCAACAAAGCATTTGTCCATATTGATAAAGAAAATATAACAATGTTTGAAGTAGAATCCAAGAAGTGTACCTTTATTGGATATGGTGTTAACGATGTTGGTTATCGCTTATGGGATTACGAAAATCACAAAATAATTATGAGTAGATGTGTAAAAAGGTTCAATGAGAAGGTCATGTACAAAGATCTATTGCAAGGAAGGAACATGAAGAAGAAAAATAATAATACACAGTACTTGATGAGATCATTGAAAAGGAAACTCCAAAGGTACCAGAAAATAAAAATGTACAACAATAGGAGCAACAAGTACCTCAAACTCCTGCAAGTGTTGTTAGAAGATATACCAGGTTAAGTAGACCCCTTGAACGATAGTCTACTTCATTGTATTATTTATTGTTGATTGATTCTAGTGAACTGGTGAACTAGAAAGTTATGAAGAGGCAATGCATGTAGACACCAAAAAGAAGTGGGAGCAAGGCATGAAAGAGGTAATGGTTTCCTTGGTAAATAACCAAACTCGAGACTTGGTTCAGTTTCCTGTAGGAAAAAGAGCATTGCCAAATAAATGTGTTTACAGGTTGAAGGAATAAGATGGAGGAAAAAAGGGGTACAAGGACAGACTTGTTGTAAAGGGGTTTGCACAGAAGAAAGGTATATATTTTGATGAAATATTTTCTCATGTTGTTAAAATGACTTCAATTAAGACCATTTTAAGTCTTGCGGTAGTAGAAGATTTGCATCTTGAACAATTAGATGTAAAAACAATGTTTCTCCATGGGGATTTGGATGAATATATTTATATGCAACCATAGGGTATGAAGTCAAAGGGAAGGAGAATTTGGTATGTAGACTGAAGAAGAGCTTGTATGGCCTAAATCAATCTCCAAGGTAGTGGTATTTGAAGTTTCACAGGTTTATGACAGAACAAGGTTATAATAGATGTCATTTTGATCATTGTTTTTATTTTAAGAGGCTAGAAAATGGAAGCTATATTATATTGCTATTGTATGTAGATGACATGCTTGTTTCAGGGTCTAAGATGCAGGATACAAATGTGCTCAAGAAGAAATTAGCTAATTCATTTGCGATGAAGAATTTGAATGATGCAAATAAAATCATTGGTATGAGAATAACAAGAGACACGAAAAATCACAAATTGACATTGTCTCAGGGTGAGTACATAAAGAAGGTGTTGGAGAGGTTTAGAATGTAGAATGCAAAACCAATTAGTACACCTTTGTCCAACCATTTCAAATTAACCAAGGAAATGTGTCCCAAGACATGGGAGTAGATAGAATACATGTCCAGGGTCCCTTATTCATCAACAGTTGGCAACTTGATGTATGCGACAGTGTGCACAAGACCAGATATTGCACATGCAATGGGAGTTGTGAGAAAGTATATGAAAAATCTAGGTAAAGAATATTGTGAGGTAGTAAAGTGGATTCTCAGGTATTTGAGAGGTACTAGTACTCATGCATTATGTTTTGTAGGTTCAGACACTGTTTTATAGGGATATGTTGATTCAAATATAGCAGTTGATAAAGATAGAAGGAGGAGAACTACATGGTATATTTTTACTATAGGTGGAACAACAGTAAGTTGGATTTCGAAACTACAAAAGGTTGTTGCACTTTCAACAATGGAAGCATAGTATATTACTGCTACATAGGCTAGTAAAGAGATGATTTGGTTACATAGGTTTATGGAGGAATTGGGAAAGTAGTAGGATAATAATAGATTGTACTGTGACAACCAGAGTAACATTCATATTGCAAAGAACTCAGCCTTCCATTCTAAGACTAAGCATATACAACTTAGGTACCATTTCATACAGTCTGTTTTGGAAGATGGACAGTTGAAGTTGGAAAAGTTACATACTAGCCATAATCCTGCAGACATGATAACAAAGGTAGTAACTAGGGAGAAACTGAGTTCCTACTCAGTTTTAGTTGGTCTTCAAGCATGAAGGTGAATATGAGAAAGTTTCCAGGTCCAAGGTGGATCATATTCCAGCAGGTACAATAGCAGTGGAGTTGTTGTGATCAGTCTCCAAGTGGGAGATTGTTGGTTGTGGAGCTTGATTATCTTCCTAATTCATATCAAGGTCAAAGAATTTGTAGGATACACAATTTTGAGGGGGATGGCATTTTTTAATGCAATTTAAATATTGTAATTTCATAGTCAATTTAAATTGTTCATTATAAGGTCGTAGATCTGATGGTAGAAGTTACGTTAGGGATTTTTTCCCTAGAAGGAAACCCTCTTTTATGTATGTGGGAATTGTATTGCCTGAAGAAGTATGTGATTATTGTATTTATGAGAGAGGAGACGGTGAGAGAAAGAAGATAAAGTTACAACGAATGTGTTGTATGTTGTATCCCTTCATTTGTTGGATAACAAAAAGGAAAGACCTGGCAATTTCTCTGGTGGACGTAGCCCACATTGGGTGAACAATGTGTATTTGTGTCTCTATTATATTGTGTATCTTCTGTGTTTTATTTCTGCATTTGTTTTACTTTATTGATCTATGATCCTATTTTTTCTAACACTAACATCTACTTTACCAGAAAAGTTTGTTTGTTTTGAAAGATAAAGTGCACAATCAACAATCTTAAAAATAATAATAAATTCGATGCTCTTGATAAATAATTTCCTTTATCTCTTGTTTGTATGGATCTAAGAAGCTACAAATCATGGACATATTATCCCAAATAATCAATGATGTGTGCAATCATATTATATTTGCATATTCTTAGAGTATTAGTCCTTCTTCTAGATTTTAAAAAAGTAATCTCTCTTCTAGACTCTTATAGTGTTTTGATAAAAACCTCCCCTTTGAAAAAGGCCTCAAGGTCTGCTACAATTTCTTCTTTCCAAATGTGATCTACAACTAATATACCAAATGCACCAATTGAGAGTATATGGTCATGCTTTGTGATATGGTGGAGATATGGATCTAAGATGCAATGCTTAACCATTATATGGACATATACAATAAGTCCTCTCTTGTATGGGTGTCCATTGAAATGTCCATTGTGTGAAACGCTCAGTGTTGTTATCTTTAACACTTTGAAATTCCTCAAAATAAGTGCATTTTTTTCATGGAAATTATTTATTTTATGTTATTTAAAGGCTACAATTGAAATTACAAAATGTACTTATTATTAAATTTTATTGAAATTGCAATTTATTTATTAAATGGTTGTTTAGTTTTTAACATTGTAAACTATTGGGAGGAAAATATTTTATTTAGCATTTTTTATGAAGTGTGTTGTTGTCCAATAAATTTTAACTACTTTTACAATTTTTTCATCATGGAAGGGTTGGATATACATTTCAAATTAAAACTAATACTAACTCTTCAAATTTGATCAATAAATATAATCATTTAAAATTCAAATAATAGCAACTCATTTGATATCAATTTAAATTTAAATGTTGAAAAAAATCCAAATCCAATTAAACTTAATGAGAAGAAAATATAATAAAAAAATAAAATACTCAAACATTAAGACAATTAAAAAATTGAATAAAACTTATTACCATGAGCAACCTTAAGGATCACTATCCTTCAACCCACTCAAAGTAAGCCATAACATCCATAGATAAGGTTATACAATGGAATGCTTGAATCATGCATGATGGTTAAAGAAATGAAATTAGAATCTACCAAGTTTACCCTTTTTTACTATGATATTATTTGATGTTCCAAAGTATTTTTGGGAGAATCTATTTTGTTGGTTTTTTTTAAACTATGAGGTATTATTTAATGTTGTGTGAAATTATTATGAGATATGAGGTATTATTTAATGTTGTGTGAAATTATTATGAGATATTATTTAATGTTGTGTGAAATAAGAAATATATTTGAATAATTTACTATTATTATTATTCTATTAAGGTATATTGTATAACTCAATTTAATATGAGATATATGTAATGTTCTTGTTTAAAGTTGTGGTGATACTTGGCATAAGTTAATCTAATAAAATTGTAATAAGAAAAGTTAAATAAGTTTTACAACTAAGTATAAATAAGATGTACAATATTTATGTCTAAGATTAATGTAATATTAACATAAACTAACTCGAAAAATTATATTTTGAAATAAAATTTAAAAATAAATTATTCATAGAGATGTTTAATATCCTTCATTATAACTCAAAATATAAAAATAATATATATATGAATAATTAATCTAATAAAATTGTAATAAGAAAAGTTAAATAAGTTTTACAACTAAGTATAAATAAGATGTACAATATTTATGCCTAAGACTAATGTAATATTAACATAAACTAACTCAAAAAATTATATTTTGAAATAAAATTTAAAAATAAATTTTATATATATATATATATATATATATATATATATATATATATATATATATGAGATGCTTAATATCCTTCATTATAACTCAAAATATAAAAATAATATATATATATGAATCTATTTTGTTGGTTTTTTTTAACTATGAGGTATTATTTAATGTTGTGTCAAATTATTATGAGATATTATTTAATGTTGTGTGAAATAAGAAATATATTTGAATAATTTATTATTATTATTATTCTATTAAGGTATATTGTATAACTCAATTTAATATGAGAGATTTATGTAATGTTCTTGTTTAAAGTTGTGGTGATACTTGGCATAAGTTAATCTAATAAAATTGTAATAAGAAAAGTTAAATAAGTTTTACAACTAAGTATAAATAAGATATACAATATTAACATAAACTAACTCAAAAAATTATATTTTGAAATAAAATTTAAAAATAAATTATTCATATATATATATAAGATGCTTAATAACCTTCATTATAACTTAAATATAAAATTAAAATAAAATTTGTAATGTTTTTTTTTTTTTTTAAATCTCAAGTATAACTCATATATATTTATATGTATTTATTTTCTTCCTTTAATAACTTTTAATATATATATAAGTTATTTAAAAACATTATAGTATTATGAACAATAATTAATTCATGGTGATCTAAAACTTAAATAAACCTTCTTGGATGGGATGCTTGCCAGCCCAAATGATGATGAGGGAGGCATGATCGAGGAGGTGCCTAGCCCAAGGAACCAAATGGTTGCAAGCTTCCAACCTCGTCTTACACTTGTCACTCGAGTTCCGGCTCTGGGCGACACACCTATTCAGGATGAGGTCTTTTCACGGTCACACCTATTGGAGGATTATCATGAACATACAGGCACACAGAACAATCTCACTCATACCTTGTATTCGCATGATGGATAGGAGGTCTGCGAAGTTTCTATATTCAAGAACAGTTTGGGAAATGGAGACGAGCAACACCATATCGCCTTGGAGTGACATCCTCTGCATCGTGATGAAGAAGAACCCACGTGTGCAACACATCCCCTCCCTCATGATGAGCTTCATCATGGATGATGATTTGGGTAACTCCAACAATTTCATATTGAGTTTGATCGTGTTATATAGGCTATGCGAAGGCAAAGATTCAGGTTCATCCTTCTTGGGATATATTGAATACTCCCCCCCTACTCTTACCTTTGTTGTTAGTCTTTCTTGCCCTTTTATTAGTCTGTAAATGGTCCCGAGAGGTAGGAAGCCAATCCATCTTCACCCTACACAACCCTCCCATGCAACAAAGGATGCCATTGACACAACAAAATTTTATGAGGATTACATTCCAGAGGTTGATAAGGCCAAGATGACAGATATGGAGGCCAAAGTCTGTGAAATTAGAGAATTTCATGATGTTGAGGAGGTGGAGGCTCAGGTTGGAAGCTTCATCTCAGACCTAGGCTATACTCGAACGCAATTCAAAGTTTTATCAAACCCTTGAATTGTACTGGCACACCGAAACCATGGTGTCTATGGGTATGCTCCCCAAGGAGCATGATTTTCAACAATTAAAGAGCATACGAGAAGCTCTGGAAGTTAAAAATGCTTATCTGACGGAAGTGGTCACCTGAATTGCCAACGTCAAGGGGCCAACTTTGTCCCTCCTGCAAGGAGCCACGCGGGTGTCGAGACCTCTAATGCAATGGCTCAAAGGGAGACGGTGGACCTCACCATCCCTCTAGTTCCGAATGATCAGTGACATCATGCTCTCCTCTTTTTATGTTACTATGCTACGTAGGCTTTTAGATATGGATTTCAATAAAGTCAAACTTAATTAGTTTAAGTATTACAATTTTAGACTCGTTAAGACTTGGTTTTCCCTCTGGAGTAGGCACTATTTTTGCTTTCTTAAGATGTGAAGCCACTAAGACTGTGATGATCTCTATTGCAAAGCCTCCCATGTATATTAATATATAAATTTGTATGCATATTAATATAAAAACTTACTTAAAAAAAATAAAAAATAAATAAATTTAATCTAAAATTTAAACAATATTAAAATGTAAAAAATCATTAAAATATTTTTTTCCTATAAACATAAATGATTTTAACCAAATATATCCATATCTTAAAAAATCTAAGATAATTAAAAACAAAATTATTCATATCTTAAAATCTAAGATAAGATAATTAGAAACACAATAAAAAAAATTAACAATAGCCACTCATGTAAGTATATATTCTTTATCTTTTTATTTTTATTTTCGTAAGAGTTTCAAGTAGTTCAACCTTTACAACTTTATAAGCTTTCAAATATTCAAGAATACACCTCAATTTTTTTTCCATCCTTTAGATGCTTCTTTATAAATTGTTTTTTTCTCTTCTTTAAATGTTTCCTTATAAATTATTTTTATTTCAAATATTTAAGAATACATTTTTTTTTCTCTTTTAAATGCTTCTTTATAAATTATTTTTTTCCTTCTTTAAAAATTATTTTTATTTGAATTTATTTGAATTATGATACATTAAAATAGTTGTGATTTTTAAAATATAAAAGTGTTTTATAAAAGTGAAAAAGGTTTAAGTAGTTTTTTAAATGTATATTTGGGATTTTTTTTCATACCATGTTTTAACTTTACTTTAATAGCAGATTAAATTAAGAAAGGGTATGTGTCTCTCACTATTCTTGATAATCAATGTTTTTAGCATCAATTTTGGGACATTTAATTAAAAATAAATAAAAATTTAATTATTGGTCACACCTACTCTCTTGTATGGGTTTGAGGTTTGAGAACCATATATCAAAACAAAATAGAAAGACTTTTTGTCACGATGTTATCTAAATATTTTTTTGTCATTAGTGTCTCATGATATTATGCATGGCTCCACTAAGTGCTTATGTGATATTTCCTATGGTGACAATGATACACATGCTTTGATAGATGGGAAATTAATATATTGGTCTTCTTAGATATCCATATCTGGTTCTCAAATCCTTATGGAGTAGGTAGAGCATGGGATCTTGTTCATTTTATTCATTTTTAAGTTTTTCTCAATGTTGACAGCTTATGGATAGATCTCCCCATGGGATTTTAAGTTTGTTACAATTTCTAAGCGGGAACCGAGGATGGGTAAACTCCTTCAATGGCGGCTTCTGCTACTGAGTAGATGGAGGATGAGGCTAGTGTATTATGTTTGGGTCATCAGTAGTTAGAATGATTTGCGGTAATTTGGGGCAAAATGGGCTTTTTTACCCTTCTAGTTTTTAATGCTACTCACTAAACCAATTTCTTCTTAAGGGTTTGATAGATTAATAGGTTTTTTCAGTAGTCTTTAGTAAACAGAGCGAAATTCGTTAGAACTGTTAACCTCAGAGACATTAGCTCTGTTATTTCCATCACTTGGTTTTTCAGTGGTTTTTCCTTTTCCCCTGATTTATGATTGTTTATTACGAGATTTATTGCTGCAATGGTCTTTTTTCTCTCATTTTTCTAGGACTGGATCCTCCAATTAATTTCCTATCTAGGAAACCGAACCTATTTATTTTTCTAAGCTCAATGGAGGCCACATGCCTTTCCCAACTATCAACGACCTTGAAAAAAATGTTGTGTGTTTAATGGACGCCGAGGATGAGTTGGGGTGGAAACACGAGGGCCTCTTCTCGAGGGTCGATGCACTAGGTGGTGTACTGGGGCCATCATTCCATTTAGAAGTTGATCTGACGACAAAGCCAAGCTTTACGACAAAAAATTTGACATATGACGAAGGTCCTTCTGGAACCCAGGATTCGGTACTCACAAAACACATTACCTCCCCTCCTGTTGCTTAGTACCCCTCTCAAACAAAGAAGTTTCAATCGACTACAGAGGCTTCGCGTCTGAACGAAAAGGTTGCCTACCCATCGGAGAGAGTAAGGTTTACCCATAAAAATCCTCACTCGACTGGCATCCGGAGGAAAGCGTGTAAAACAAATAGGAAGGTAAGGAATATGGTTTTAGGCTCGGACGTGAGCTTAGAACAAGCCTGTAGGTTGGCACTTTGTAGAGTGGTAGGTAGATTTGCTTACTCATATCTGAGTGATGTTAATACTTCAGTATGGATTAAATAACAATGGGCTCCTATTTTGGGATATTCATCGGATATACTCTACCTAATGAAAGGGTGGATGGGCTTCATTTGTAAGAATCTGGAAGATGCTACACGTTTACTTTATAATTCCTAGGTTAATGGGGGAAGAAACTTAATGCTTAAACAGTGGAGAGTGGCTTTCGACCCGCTAACAAAACATTTCCAATTACGTCACATGTGGGTTCTTTTACCGGGTCTTCCGATTCATATGTGGAACGCAGGTGCTTTACGGGCGATTGGGGATTCACTGAGGAAGTTCATTTCTCTAGATTTAACATCTTTGGAAAGTTCAACAAGGAAAATGGGAAGGGTGTTAGTGGAAATGGATATTCATGGTGGGTTTCTAGAAGTTTTGGATATCGAATGGCGTGGGAGACATATCACTCAGAGGTTGGATACCATTTCGTTGCAGTCGGTGTAGAGGTACAGGTCACCTATGTCATGATTGTTCTGGTACGATGCAAGAAGAAACTTTAGAGGATACTCTCCTGCAAAGAGAGCCACCTAACTATGTTACAAAAGTGGATTCTTTAGGTTGTAAGAATATAGATTTTGACTCCGAGCTACATACACAAATGGCGTGGGAGACATATCACTCAGAGGTTGGATACCGTTTCGTTGCAGTCGGTGTAGTGGTACAGGTCACCTATGTCATGATTGTTCTGGTAAGGTGCAAGAAGAAACTTTAGAGGATACTCTCCTGCAAAGAGAGCCACCTAACTATGTTACAAAAGTGGATTCTTTAGGTTATAAGAATATAGATTTTGACTCCGAGCTACATACACAAATGGAGTCTTCAACATCTCTAACGTATAAGTTACAAAAACTATGTCCTCTTTTATACTCTTCATTGTCTCTCTGGGAAAAGGAAACTTTGGAGAAGTCACAGTGGCTCCATTCATCTACTATTGTTAACACTGAACTTATTAATGGAGGTATTGTTTCCAAGAAACCACCTCTGGAGGTTTCCGCCTTTACACAAAGTTCCATTCCCTCCCCATCTCATGAATCTGTGGTTTTACGAACCGGCTCTCATGGCTCACCTTTTATCCCTCGTTCTATAGCTCATGAGTCTCAGTCTCTACTACTATGTAGCTCTCGATTGCCTTTAACTAATTCAATCCACTCTTCACCGGAAATTTTAGATAATGCGATGCATCCCGGTTACAGAGAATATGAGGAGGGCGAGCCTACACTCAGTGTGGTCCTAGATTCATTAATCCCCTTTATCCGAGATAATAACACTTCCATTAAGCTGCCAATTTATTCGGGAAAGGCTATCATTTGTCTTGATGAGGCTTCAGAGGCTAACTCATTCGGGTTACATACTGAAGGGAGTGGGAAAGAATTTGCATGGTCAAGAGGACTGGGCATAGAAAACTCGCATATAAAGACCCAAAGTACCCGAAAAAAATTGGTTGTATTATCTACAAAGACTGTTGATTCTACCCCTTCCTCCACTGATTCTGGGCCTTTTAGAGCAATGAAATCCCTGGCATGGGCTAAGTGATGCTTTTGCTATCCTTAAACATTAGAGGGATTGGAGGCACCCTCAAAGCGGTCTCAGTTAGGTGACTTTTGGATAACTCCAGACCGGAAATAGTTTTTCTTCAAGAAACTCTGGTATCTGCTCAGAAAGCTAGAGATTTCATGCATGCATTGCGCCTGTCCTAGGTTTCGTGTGTTGTTAAATCTGTGGGTACTTCGGGGGTCTTATTAGTCTCTTGGGATCCTATTTGTTTTGATCTAGTTCCCTTTCTTACCATTGCTAGTATTCTGTTAACAGGCAAGTGTTACAAAGATAAGTAGGAATTAGCTCCAATTAATATTTATGGACCATGCACGGACCGAAAAATCTTCTGGCAGACAGTGGCGGTCAGTTGTATTCTGGTTATTAATAATTTGATTATAGATGGATATTTGAACATTGTTTTATCTTCGGATGAGGTCTGGGGTGGATCAATTGGACATGGTCCATCAGATGAATTTTACAGAGATTTATTTATGTCTAGAAAGATGATAGATATAAAACTAGAAAAAATGGTTCCAACGTGGCAGAATGGTCGATCTGGTCATGAAGCGGTGGAAAGGAGACTAGATCGATGTCTAGTGGCTGAAGAGTTATTATTAGCAACGAGAATCTACAGGTCGTGGGTCAAAATTCCATTTATCTCGGATCACGCTCTTGTATTCTTACAGCTGGAAATTCTTCCTATCTACAAGGCGTATCCTTTTAAAATGAATGCTCGTTGGATGAAGGAACAAGATTATGTAGATTTAGTTCATAAAATTTGGAAGGATCCAATTTTCCTTTCCAAAGGTGGCAGTCATAATAGATTGGTATGGAAATTAAAATTTCTAAAGACTAATTCAAAACAATGGTATAAAGATAGCTTATTAAGGAAGAATGAAAAACTGAGGATTCTAGAATCTGATATTAAGGAATCGCTCTTGAGACTGGTGGGCGATCCTACAAACCTTGAAGAAGGAAAGCTTCTACGACAGCGGGAACTTGATCGAAATGAGATTCTAAGAGGCACATAAGAACAGTGGAGGCTCCATAGCAGAGCTATATGGTTGACCAGTGGGGACAATAATACAAAAAAAATTCATAATTTGGCAAGCCATTATAGGACTAGAAAACACATCTGGGAGACCACTGATGGAAATGGAGTTATTATTTCAGAGAAGGGAACCATTAAGGAGGCAACAATCCATCATTACAAATATTTTTATAGAGCACAGGATACGATGAATGCCACTGAACAAATCAAGATCATGGGATTATATCCACAGATGGTAAATGATGAGGAATCAAGCATACTTTATAAACATGGTACTTTGGAATAATTAAAGCAATTTCTTTTCAATTTCAAAAAAGATAAGAGCCCCAAGCCGGAAGGTTGGTCGACTGAGTTTTTCACCTTCTTTTTTGATATAGTCGGTGAGGATCTCCTCAATATGGTGGAAGAATCAAGAAGGCTTGTTATGTTGTGGGAAGCTTAAATTCGACTTTTCTTACTTTGATCCCGAAGGCTAATAAACCAATTTAATTTGTTGACTTTCACCCGATTTCCTTGTGTAATTTGTGTTATAAAATGATTTCAAAAATCATTTCAAATCGGATCAAACCTTTCCTTTCTAATTCACTCTCTGTTGAATGGTAGGAATTTCTTCAAGGTAGGAGGATTCAATATTCTATTGGAACGACTCATGAAAGTTTACACAGTATAAAAAAGAAAAAAATTAAAGTCTCTGGCTTTAAAATTGGACCTAAGGAAGGTGTATGATTGTATTGATTGAGAACTATTAAGACTTATCCTTATAAATGTGGGGTTCAGGATCCAGATGACCAGTTGGATCATGGCATGCGTGACTTCTTCTTCCTATGTTGTTATGATTAACGGTGAGGCAACATATTTTTTTAGAAGAGACAGGGGATTGCGTCAAGGGTGCCCACTTTCACCACTGCTCTTTATCCTGGTTATGGAGAATCTCAGCTTACTACTAAAAAAATTAATCGATGAAGGTATCCTAACAGGTATAAAAGTATCACACTTGTATAAGAATTTGCATTTATTGTTCGTTGATGATGTTCTTATTATGACGAGAGCTACTTTGCAACAATGGTGGGAAATTGACAAAATTATTTGTTTATTTTATAAATATTTTTGGGTAATGGTTAATCTATCCAAAACTATAGTACATTATGAAGGCCTCTCGGATATCGAACTTTCCCCTTTCAAGAGCTTCCTTCCATACACCTTTAGTGAATTATCTTCGGGCTTCAAATATTTGGGTTACTATATAAAGACTGGCGCTCAAAAGGCTGAAGATTGGGATTGGTTGGTGGCCAGAATAACAAAGAAGATTGGCATATGGTGCAACCGGTGGATTTCCTTTGGAGGTAGATACATCCTTGTAAAAACTGTGCTGGAAGGACAACCGATATACTGGATGTCGATGGAAACTATCCCCCGATCAGTTCTATCAAAGATCGGAAAATTGATGTTTCACTTTCTCTAGAAATGTCACAAGGATACTCAGAAATTCCACCTGTGCAGATGGGATATACTCTCAAGACAAAAAAAGAATGGAGGTTGGGGTCTCAGGAACCTTGCTATGTTCAACATGACTCTGACAGTGAACACGCTTTGGTGGGTTCTAACGCAGGAGGGCATTTGGCATAAGGTATTAAGGGACAAATACTTACCAAATACCATTTTTATCAACTGGTACAGGTTGGCTACACATAAGGTCAACTTAGCTTCAAGAATTTGGACTAGCTTAGTTTGATCTGTTCATGTCATAATTCATTGGCTATGTTGGTCGCAAGGATCGGGACATCTCATAAATATTGGCAGAGATAGGATTCTTGGCTTAGGAGCAAAATCCTTTCTCTCGGAAGAGATTATCACTATCTTAAATCAAAGGAAAATTACAGTCTTATCTCTAGCTACGGCTTCTCAAAATCCCATTACTTTAGCTAAGTCTTGGATTGGTAGCGCGAAACTGGGTTTGACAAGTAATCTAGTGTTCGAATGGGACACCTATTGTAATGCATTAAATGGAGATGGTGTATCACTACAAGGTACCAAAGATACTCTCCTATGGACGGGAGGAGACTCCACAGGGAACATAACAGTTAAAAATATATATCTAGCTCTCATCTCTACCCAGGATTTCCCGATCTGGAGCGGTTGGAAAGTAAATTTATGGAAGTGGAACATTCAGCTGAAGATTAAACTTTTTATTTGGATGGCGGCCGAAAATAGGATATTATCCTGGGAAGTTTTACAAAAAAAAGGATGGCAAGGACGTGGTATATGTCCTCTCTGTAAAAACAATAATGAAGACATTGACCATCTGTTTGTGCACTGCTCCTTTACTCAAACTATTTGGGCCATAACGTCCTTCATCCTTAAAGTCAAAAAATGGTGGGCCGGGAACACTTTTAATGATTGCATTGCCTCCTGGGCGATAGATAAGACGATCTCCAATAATTTGGCTGTGCTCACATGTTGGTTTATCTAGCTTGAGAGAAACCAAGTTATTTTTTAGGAGAAAAATCCCTTGGATTAGGTAGTGTCTTGTAAGACTATTGGAGCGCTCAACTTCTGCTCACAGTCACATAAATTGAACACTATGAGATGGAGTTTGATTACACAGCTTGAGGGTTCCACTATAGATTTCTTTGACGGGGCCTCTATTAGAGGTGGAATGATTTGCAGATTTGGAGGTGTTATAAAAATACCATATTTGCATGTTTTCAGATGGCATATCAATTGTGGGGTCGGTACAAATACTAAAGCTGAGTTGATGGGGGCTTGGGTAACTCTAACTCTTGCAAAAATATGGAAAATCACAAAGATACAGTTGATGGGGGACTCCAAGGTGATTATAGATTGGCTGAATCAAAAATCCAATTTACATGTTATTGATATCGAAGGTTGGAAGCGCAGAACCAAGGGAATGACCACAAATTTCCAAGAAATTAGCTTTCACCATATTTTCAGGGACTACAACAAGGAAGAAGATCTCCTTTCCAAACAAGGCCTACTAGATCAAAAAGGCAATTTAACTTACTACACTATGGATGATGGGACATCAGGTCCACTATTCCACCTAAATCTCTTCTGAAGGTTGTGGGGGTTTCAAATGTTTAGTGCAGTTTTTTTGATCTGGGGTTCATAGTCTAGGTGTCTATCGTGGAGATGATCTTTTTGTTATAGGCCTTTTTTGATTAACGGTGTTGATATCCCTTGTGGATAGCACTTTTGGTTTCATTAGGGACCTGAGTTTTTTTCTTTATTAGCTGGGGAAAGTTGTAGTACTGATGGATCAGTTGAGAACTATTTTTTGAAAAGATCCTGCAGATGTAAATGAAATTATTCTCTAATATATAATTTCGATCGAATTTTCTATTGGAAAAAAGGTAGAACATGGGATCAATTCATGTTGGTATATGAGATCCTCTTCATTGCTTCACCTCATTGACCTTAATATTGATAGACCAACCTTGCATAGTTTTTTAGTGAATGCGCATATTCTCTCCAAGGGCAAGATAAACAAGGTTATTTGAATTGATAACTGTAGAGTTTACCTTCGGTTCTCATGGTTTGAGCCTAGAGAATTCCTTTCTCCCAAAATTTAACACTACTCGTATCTTGTATCTCTAGTGCAATGATGGGTCCATTCAACCCCTAGAGTACACCAAACTCCAATTTCCTTCTTGCATGAGGGTCCCTCTTACCTAGCTTAGAGTTTTCTCCCAACAAATTTGCATTGAGACAAATCATATATTCCTTGGGAGCATCATACTTTCTAGGTTTTCTCCTTATAGGCTTAGATTAAGGACCACTCTGTATTTCGATGCTCTTTGTACCATGATATTAGAGGACAATTATTTTGTCTCTTCATATATTCACTTGATTCTCTACGAGATTAGAGGACAATTCACTCATGGATTATGAGGACCATATATGCTTTGCCCTCTTCCTCTCGTACATTCATCAACGACTCATCAGAGGTCGGTTCCCCAAACTGGCATGCACCAGGTCGACTACCCCTTAATTCTAGCCCTTTGGCACTAGTAGGAAGATGCACCATGACCAACTTCTAAGCTCACATGACAGACCTGTGAGGTATTGTAGATCTAATGGGTGTCATGGCCTCATGCTCATCGCATGTTTCTTTGTGGCCTTGAATGTTAGAAGTGCTTCTCTAGAGAAACATGTTTTAGCTATGTAATCTCCTTCTTGAACTTCTTTATTGTTCTCCAACTTGTTGGGTTGGTGCTTCGTGGTTATTTTCTTCTTCTTCTTCCTTCTTTAGATTATTTTTCTCTTGGGATGTGCTTTCACTTTTCCCTTATCATCTTTACATATTGTATGATTTCATGATGATGATGATGATGATGATTAATGTCCACTAAGACCGAATTGGTCTATCGGACCTTAAGAGGGTAAGTGATTACTTGTGATTCTTTTAAAAAAAAATTATGTGCTTGAAAAGCATTAAGAGACGCTTTCCAAGATCACCATAAATCAACTTCAATTCTAAACGAACATTATTAACTAAATCAATTTTTTTTTGATAAAAAATCCTTAATTTTCTTTATATTCCCATATCATTCATATCTATGCTTCTAACAATAAAGCATCAATACAACAATATAATTCAAACATTAGAAATTATCTCTATATAAACACTTATTTACTTGTATAATTTCATTCTCAATTTAACATGTCTCTTAAAACTTTTTTCAACATTTAAAAGAATATTAACAATTTTAAAATATTATAAAATTGTTCACATAACAAATTTGCTTATTTATACAATTTTACATATTTCAAGGATTGTAGATATTAAGGAAAATGTGTAAATAATAACATTATAAATTATTGCAATTCTTATTAGTCTCTGTTGTAGGCATAGAGGGACTATAGCGATCGATAAATCGTTGACCTGACATTAGTTTGTGCGTTGACCAGAAATATTTCGTTGTTGTCTATTGTTGGAATAAGGGAAGTGAAAATATTGATTTTTATATAATAAAAAGTATCATGTTTGTCAAGATCTGATTGGACAACGGATTGGAGGTCTTATTGCCACCTTCGTTATTCCCAATGTAAAATATGTTTGCATTTCCAAAGTATTTGGTAGTATATGGTCTTTTTGAATCATAAATTTTGTTATGCATTTGTGGAACGTGGATTAATGCTAGCATTAGTTCGAATGTTTCCCCTTAGCATTTTCTGTTGGGTTGAATACATTCTCCACGATATTGATATGTCTGATTTATGCTTTATTGTTGCGTGCTTCGAGAGAACAGTCCTGCCACGTTGCATCTTTTCTTAAATGCTTGCACAGGCCTACGCCCTTCGATGGTCCTTACTGTCTTAACTATTTACCTAAGAGCTCTGCCAATCTTAAATGTTTATTATACAGATGCCTTGCAATACAGTTTTGTTCATGGCCGGTATCCCTGCTCTTGTGCTCCATCCGTGTTCGTTGTTTTGTTCCATGATTTTGGTTCTTGTTTGATTCAACTTTGCAAAGTTGAGGTCCTGCACTTGCAGTTCGATCTCTTCGTGGTTGTTCACTAGTTTGTTGTTCTTCAACTTTGCAAGTTGTTGGACATGTTGTTGTGGTTTGCATTTTTGGGGTGCTAAGGTCTTCTCATCCTTTGTTGACAGGTAAGTTTCCATGTTCTTGGTGATTTTCAATATTCTGTTTCACACCATTTTTGTCTGTGCTCTTAGTTTATGTTATTGGAAACAATGCGTCTTCATATGGTGGATGTCACGTCCATAGTTTTTCTAAAAATTGCAATGCAGAGGGCTTTACAAAAATTAGTTGGGAGCTATCAGAAGATGGAACCATCGGGCGGGGTGTAGACGCAGTGTATGCTTCTACTCTATGGGCCGAAAAACTGTGTCTGCATGTTTTCTTTCTGCTGAGTTAAGTTATGGTTTTATTTTTTTGCGGTCTTTCTTCTGTTTGATTCAGTTTCCAGTGTCGGTCTGTTTTCTTCTCATCTGCTATGGGAACTAGGGGGATTCAAGTTGAGAATAAGAAGGTTTGAAGATACATATGGGGGTTGGTGCGCTATTTTGCTTTTCTTTTTTATTTTGGTAGTTTTTATTTTTTGCATGTGCTTTTCTCTGTTTTGATAGAAACTGAAAGTATCTGGCAAACAACTTCAAAATGACAGTTGAAAAGATGAAAGAGGTAATAGATGTTGAGTTGTATGAAAAAGATAAACAGTCCATTGAACATGACAACATTGACGTGGTTTTGCATAGGAATGGCCTTTTTAGATTGGATGCATTCTCGTATACTGTTGGGGATTGCCTTTTCGATAAATTCCATGTTCTATTGCATTTCCGGTATTCGTCGATCGAGCTGCGCAATGGATTGATATATTATTTCTTGGCCTGTTTTAAAAATGGCGATGTTGAGGCTTTGCATTCCTATGAATACGAACTGGAATCTGATTTTCTTTAGCAGTTGCATGGAATACATGATGTGGCTACGTATTTTTCAAAGATGCGGTTGTATGAATCTCCAGTTCTGCCTGCACATCAGAGGGGACTTTGGGGAGATACATTTTGTATTCCGTGGTTGTCTAACTGGATGAATATATTAGTTGGCATATGGTCATTGACAGGAAAAACAGGATATCTACTATTCAACAAAACTGCATCTGACAATCCATATTGCATCTTGTTCCATGATGCCAATGCCCTCAGTGGCCATTATGAACCACTATTGTACAGAAAAATGTCCATATGCAATATAGATGGTCCTCATATCTACTTGTATGTTATTTGCAAAGACCTTCAATCGCAATGGAAACAGATTTTGAATGGCATAGATTGTTATGGTTTACAGCTAGCAACAAATGTTGTGTCTAGTTGTGGAGATAGTATGTTTAATGCAATTTGTTGTTTGGTAGCAGCCGAGTTCGATGTTCAGTCGTTATGTCTTTACACTATACAGTCTGTCTACAATGGGATTATAAGCAGCAACGAACAGGCTTTTAGGTGCTTGTATCAACACCTTTGCCCATATCTCGTGGAAAATATGCCAGCAGTTGGAAGTTGGTAGGAATACCTTGTGAACATGGCGCTTCCATATGTAGAAGGGAACATGGAGGGTTGTAGATTCTATTTGCAATGGTTGGCTATGGTATTCAGGGTGAAGATCCAGGTTTGGTCGGCCTCGCCAGCTGGCACAGTCCATTCTTGGCTTACCGATTCAAATTACGATCGAAAAATTCACATCCTGTCGTTGAAAACATATACAACACATATCCATTATGAACCTTTGCTTGGAGATATTAGTAGTTCAGGCTTGAGTGTGCATGCCACCCAAACGACATCGAATCTGCATACGCGTGGAATGTTTTTTAGTCAAAACAAGGGTCCTCCCAGTTGCGATATGGGCAAACAGGGTTGAACAAAAAAAACATGCGTAGAATTTATTTCAGTTGTGATGAGGCCATAGAGGGCTTAAACAAAAAATGTAGAGTAAGTTATCACAATATGAAAAAAATTATTCGTCAAATTCGTCCGATTTCTGATAAGAAAATAGAGGCCTTGAAAAAAAAACGTAAAATAGTTTCTGAGAAACTGGGTGAGAGTGAAATTCATCTCAATTGCCACCAGGTCATCCCACCCTTGGGCAAGAAACATAGAGTAAGTTACCACAACTTGAAAAAGGTCATGCGCGAGAGAAAAAATACATTGCACCACTTCCTTTTAGAGAGAAACTAACATATGACAATGTAAATAAATTTATTCGTGCAAAGCAGAACATAAACATGTGTGGTTGCATATCCCAGAATGGTCATGCAACTGTGGCAGTTTGTGGTGTACATGAAAAACGAGAAATCGTTTCTACCCATACTTCCTTGCGAAAAAAAAATGCAAGACAAACCTACATGAAACAAATGAAAGACACTCTTTCCATTGCATGTGCAATTTGTGAACAATTGAATTTTTCAAAAAACAGTAAGTCTTTCATGCCTGATTTGCAAGTAGAATACCTCTGGATGACAGCCCATGATAAACCATTTTCCAGTGAGAAAGTTTGTCTTCCATGCAAACGATCGCTTGAAAATGGAAAACTGCCACAGTTTGCAACCCCTGGACGAATAAGATGTAATACACCACTAGAATATGTAAGTGCACTTATGGAACTTGAGGAGAGACTTGTCTCTCTACGAATTTCATTTTCTCAAATCAGACCTTGGGGCTATAAGTGACCCCAGATGGGCTTAACAGGATCATTTATTAATGTACCTGTTCAACTAGATGTTATGCAAAAAGAGTTGCCACAATTCATTAACAATACAATTACAACCGTTGTGGCTCTGAAAAGAAGCTTGCAATACAAAAATGCATATCAGATAGGCAAAGTGCGTGTGCATGTTGTTATGAAAGCATTAAAGGAACTATGTTCCAAGGCCTTGTACAAAGCAGAGAACATTTGTATAAATGCCAACTGGAACAGTGTTCTCGCATAAGAACATGCCAACTCTACAGAGACTCTCGAAAATCCTAGTGATTCTGATACAAGTGATGAATCAGAGACTGAAACACCTGCTAAAACATTGTTCCATGGATTCACTGATTCACAGAGCATTCGTGACTTGCAAGACAAAATTGTCGAAATATCACCTGGCGAGGGGCAACGTCCACTTGGAATATTCAAGGACAAATTCGCTGAGGAAATGAACTTTCCAACACTGTTCTATGGAGATCCACGTGGCACTGATATTACAGAACGATTCAATTATCATAAAATAGTCCGATGGGAGCTACTACATTCAAGCGGTTACTTCTCCTGTCACATAACAAATTTGTTTTTCAAAACAATGTGCATAATAATAGAGCAAGTTTTGTCCTGCATGTGGGTTCGAATAAGAAAAGGCTAGTTACAAGGAAGAAAGTTGTTGGCCAAGGATGTGAAGTACAAAGTAAACCTAGAAAAAATTCTGAAATATGATATTGGATACATAGATTTCAAGAACATCCACACATCTCTTGACTATTTGCAACAAAACAATTTTATTTTTTTTGCAATGATCTGGCAATTGGGGCCACCAACATTTTTCATCACATTTACAAGTGCAGAGCATTGCTGGGATCCATTGGTGGCTGTCGTTTTTGACCTGCATAGTAACAGGAAATGTAAAAAAAAAACTGATACACTGGAAAATAACGACATTGACTACCTCATAAGAAAAGACCCGGTGACATGTACTCGATACTATAGACATAGAATAAATTCTTTGAGACAATTGATATGCCATGATGAAACGTTTTTTGGAAAAATATTGGACTACTTTTTTGTGACTGAATTCCAAAATATGGGAAATGAGAATGACCACGCACTGTTGTGGATAGAGGGTGTACCAGTCTATGGAGCTGATAAGAATTCAAAGATCAAACAATTTGTGGATAAATACATAACATGCAATACCGATCATTTGGAACCAGACCTTGCGAAAGTCCATAGACATTACCATACAAGAAGTTGTAGAAAACGAAAAAGATCGCATTGCAGATACAACTTTCTTGTTCCGCCAATGAGAGCTACAAGAATCATAGAGCCAGTTAGTTTAGAGGACAGTGTTGTTGTTGAGAAATCTAAATCCTTGTTCGCATTTCTAGAACAAGGAGGATTTGACGAAATGATGAACTTTGATGCCTTCTTGACACAGGTAAATCTATCAGAAGATGTGTGCATCCAAGCAATACAAATAACGCTTAGGAAACCACCACTTTTCCTTAAACGAAAACTCTCCCATATTTGGAACAACAGTTTCTCCAAGGACATGCCAGTTATGTGGAAAGGAAATACAGATGCACAGTACGTGTTGAATGCATATGCTGCAACATCCTACTGCACCTCGTATATGACGAAGATTGACAAATCTATGACATCTGCATTCAGAAAAATATGCAAAGAACACGAAAGAAGTCATATTGATGCCATACATATGATACGCACCCTTGGCAATACATTGCTTAATCTTCAACAAATGTATGCTCAGCAAGCAGTTCACATTGCCCTTTCTTTTCCCCTCACTTTTAGTTCAAGAAAATGTGTCTTCATAAACACATCTCCACTTGAAAAATGCACATTTATGCTTAAACCATCGGTTTTGCTGCAACAAGAACCTGACAATTTAGAGGACGTCATATGTCGCTCTATTATTGATTATTACATCCAGCGTCCATCTCCTATTAGGCATATCTGCTTAGCAGAATTCATATCGCATTACAAAAAAAATGGGACACCAATATCAAAAAGAAAAAAAACTCTATGTTATATTGTTTGTCAAATACAATAAACATTGTGACTATGAAAACTATTGTAGAGAAAAATTGTTTATGTACGTTCCGTTCGATGAAAACAAAGAGACATTAATACATAACTTCTCTACATGGGAGGCTGCGTATGTTGCCTTTGAGACTATAGTGCATATCAATGAAGCTATATTTACCTACAATGTTAATCCAACATGGGGCGATCTAGAAATTGCACTTAATGACCTATTAAACCCTGGTGATCATGATGAGACATTCAGAAGCCCAAAAACAACCATAACTCCTTCTGAGTCCTATGACTTACAAGCAGATTTTCCTCGTCCTCCAGCAGCTGAAAGTGAAAAACATATCAACCTTGGTTTTCAAGTTACAAAACATCCTTTCCTGATTGAAAATAATGAATACCACAGAATAAGACGTCTGTTGAATCGCGAACAACAAACAATTGTAAAGGACATTGCCCTTAAAAAATGGTTGAACATGAACAGTCCTGTGCACGTGTTCTTTACAGGCGGAGCATGAACATGCAAGACATTCACAACTAAAGCATTATTCCAAATGCTTATACAAATCTATGATTCAAATAATTGCTCTGATCCTATGAAAACAAAGGGCCTAATAGTTGCATACACAGGAAAAGTTGCATACAATGTTGGTGGAACAACAGTCCACTCTGCATTTTTACTGCGTTTTAACAAGTCACGGTTTCTTCCACTTAGCAAGGAAATGTTGGATACATTGTCTAAGATTTACGAGGAACTCTAACTTGTCTTTGTAGATGAAACATCTTTGATTGGCATTCGATTCTTGTATTCAATTGGCAGTCGGCTAAGAAGCATAAAACATGTGCAGACCAAATACTTTGGAAACATTGACATGATCTTTTGTGGCAATCTTTACCAGGCACAACCCATCCAAGATTCTTTGATACTTGAACAACCAATCGTTAACATGGAAACAATGACCCATGACTTCTAGAGAGACAATATTAAATTCTTTGAGTTGCATACTACAATGCGCCAGACATATGAAACATTCATTGCAATTATGAATAGAATGCGCACAAACAACCAAACATATGATGACTTGACCTATATCAATTTGAGGTGCTTACGGCCTGCACCAACAGATCCAACGTTCCCTTACCTATTCTACAGAAATAAGGATGTTGCAAAGCATAATAGCCACATGCTATCTCTCATGCCTGGCGATCATATCATCATCAATTCGATTGACTTGGAAGAAGACAACCATGGAAATGTCCCACGTCATGAACATTCAGTCAGTTTACCTTTACACCTTGCACTAAAATTAGAAATGCTAGTTGAAATATATGCCTGTAACTATGATTCACAGGATGGCTTGGTGAATGGTGTAGATGGAATACTGAAAGTCTATACGAAAACATAAAAAGTAGATGTCCTTTGGATTAATTTCCATGAACCGCATATAGGCAAGCGACAAGCAAGCAAGTTGTCTTATCTATATAATTCAAACACTGCAAGCGATTGGACTCCTATTTTGCGAATATCAAAGCCAATATCAACATCAGCAAAGACAGGTCGACTGAAGATTCACAAACAGTTTCCGATTAAACTTTCATGTGCACGTATAGTCCACAGATCACAAGGCCCAACACTTGATAATGTTGCATTTCATCTTGCTGGAATTCAGATACATGGACTTGTATACACAACATTGTCCTGTTTCAGAAGCATAGAATCCTTATATTTACTAAGTCCTCTGACAAAAGATAACTTCAGAGTGAAACAAAAAGTTGATATTGAGATGGAACAACTGAGGACCACCGCAAAATGGCAACTGCATTATGATTACCAATCCATACAAGCAAATTCATTTGTATCAATACTCTCTCTTAACACACGCAACTTAAATGCACACATGGATGATATACTGAATGACTATGATTTAATGCAATCCGATATTCTGTGCTTGCAGGAAACACACATGGCATTATGCATGCAAAACAAATAATTCCCAAATCACAATTGCATATCAAGTTACATTACACATAGGGTGATGATACTGGTGAAAAAACATGTACCAATTTTGGACCACATACATATCAAAGAAAAGAATGTTGAACTGGTGCTTGCCAATTTTTTTTCCCATGGAACAGAAGTTGCAATACTAAATCTGTACGCTGCTCCCCATGCAACATTCTCCAACATAGTAAATGTTATTTCCAATGCATTGGACCATTTCCATCTGAACAGATCCATTGTACTTGTAGGAGACTTCAATATTGACATGCTACAAAATACTGGCAGAACAAAGGAATTGCAAAACTACATGTGCAAATACAGTCTGCAGTTTCTTCTAAACAACATAGCCCATCTGCAAAACGCACTTATTGACCATGTTTGGTCCAATGTGCCCATTTTTCAATACAGTATGTTTGTCTTAGACACATATTGGTCTGATCATGATACACTTGGTATTGCACTTGAATTATGACATATACATCAAACTTATTGCAAACTCATATTTCAATGTTTCAAAGCATATATGTATCCCTGATTTCTACACATAGCGTTCTGGTGAGCATACAGATGGTCTTCTACTCTAATTATAAAATATACATTGTGCAAAAAAAGAAAAAATAAGGTACATCCTCAAAAAAACTATTTGTGACTCTATTCATCTTATTCAATTTTTTTTTTGTATATATGTACATAGTAGTTGCCTTTTTATTAACATCTGAGCTTATGTTCATATCCCTTTTGTTTTGTAATTTTGTTGATAGAAACAGAAAGGAAAACTAGAAGGCGCAAAGAACTCCTACCCAAAGATGTACACGAATCAATGCAAAGGTGCATTCTTTTTCTGCGTTTGTTCCATAGTAAACAATTTTTCCTTTACTTTCTTTGAATTTGTCAAACTTGTTTGCAGGTATGTTTTTTTTTTTTCTTGCACCGAGAAGCCACTACGTTGCATGTCCACCATCCAACAAAAGTGCAATGTTGAGACAACCAGCCTACAAGTCCATTTGTCAATATGTATATCGCCCAACTATAATTGTTATTTGCAGAACACATAACATTAGAGGCACAGTGTGCAGCTCACAAGTGTGTGATCCAAATAAGTGGCTAAGGATGGAATAAGGGATCTGTGCATCATAAGCAATTTGTAGGGAATTGAACAATAGAGACCCGTTTCTAACCCCCGACAATGCACGATGGACAAACTGTACATGCTCTATAAATTCTCATCCACCCGGCAAGTCCGCTTGTCAATTTGTATATCGTGGAACTGTATGTGTTATTTGTAAAACACGGAACAACAAAGGCCTATTTTTTGACCCCTCCCGTCCGAGAACCCACAAGTATGGAATGCGATATCAGTACACGATCTATAAAATCTCATGTCCATAATTTATAAAGGCACATATTTACTTTTGCCTTGTTTCTACACACACTGATTTGGTAATCATAGACTTGGTGTTGAACATGAATTATGAAATGTGCAGTGGGATTCAGACGAAGCTCTTTGCTTTTCTTACGCAATTTTGAACCCGCCATCCCGAGAACCCAATTTCTATATGGCGGAAATCGACCCAATGTACAACCCGCAAATATGTATTTCTCATTTGTGGGAGCCCACCAACCCTGGAGTAGAATGTTGAGCTAGTCACCTCGCAAATCCGCTTCTCAATTTATTATCATAAGATATTTGCAAGGCACCGAACAATAGAGCATCGTTTTTTACCCCGCCAGCCCGAGAACCCGCGATCCAGAAACTGTAGATGGTCTATCAAATCTCGACAAGCCCACAAGTTTGCTTCTCAATTTGTATATCACAGAACTTTGTGTGCTACTTGTAGAACACCAAACAATAGAGGCCTTCTTTTGAACCCACCCGCCCGAGAACCGCGATCTCGAACCATGCACTTTCAGACTTGGCCATTCCTTCCTTGCTTGCTCTTCCCCGTGGCCGTTACCTTCGCATGTGTGCATGATAAAAAATACTGTTTATATGTGTGTGTGTGTGTGTGTGTGTGTGTGTTCTTTCTAAATCTTTAATGCTAACAGGGCATTGTGCAGCTACCATCTAGGCTGTCATTGATGCGCGCAAGGCTCGAGAAGTTTTGCCATTAATGCAATTTTTGCGAAGCATTTTCTTCTCCCTTCCCAGTTTTAATTTCAAATGCCATGGAATGTCATTCACACGCCGCCAACTTGCTTCCTTCACGAAACCTCCAATCGCTTCCCAGTCTTAATTTCAAATACCATGCAATGTCATTCGCACGCCGCCAACTTGGATCATTCACGAAACCTCCTATCCTTAAATGTTGTTGGTTGTAACCCTCATCTTCTCACTTCTAAGTTTGCAATAACTACGCTTTACTTCTAACAGGTCACCATACAACACGCATAGATATTGTCATTAATGAGGAGATTTTCCATTCGCACGCATTGAAGCAATGTTTGCAGGGGGTTATATTGTCCCCTCCATTTCTTCGTTTCAAACAGCGTTTGGAGCCAACCAACCTTTTGATAAACTACTGCCAGCAGCTCCACAATAGTTTTGTAGAGATACAATGAACATATTCCTCGAGAGCTTTCCGTCCAGAAAAACGGAAAAAGAATTGTAGGGGAGGCAGAGCAACCCGAAATTTACTGTTAAAACATGGATCTTAACGCTGATCTGGAAAGCATATTCTGCAACCTTGATTAGCCCACACACGCAATTCAACATTCCTTCTCAATGGACATGGTTGGTACCGAAATTTTTGATGAAGAAGAATTCTTCATATTCCAGAGTGTTGTTTTTGAAACCAAATCGAAAAAAAATTTCATTGAAGAAAGGGATGTAAAAAATAAGAAAAGAAAACATTGTTCAGAACTTGACCTTGCCAATATGCACGCATCCAAAATCTCTGAACTTCACAGGGCAACTGAAGATGCTCTTCATGATTCCGTTGTATTCATTGAAGCCGAAAATGCCAGACTAAAGAACTGGATTAAGGAATTAGAGGAAGCTTTGTTTCCTATGCCATTGCTTGGTAGTTCCTTAGAAATAGCCATGCTTGCGACTACGTGCACCCCTGCAACAAATCTAAAAGGGTCCTCCAGCTTCCTCACATCCTATAGACGATATGTCGAGAAAAATATCAACAAAAGAGTAGAACTGATTTCCAAGGCCTGGGAAACATCACAGAATATGGATTCCCTGGGGAGCAGGGCACATAACTTGCTCCTACTTCTGCAGACGGATTTAAAGAATGAAGAAACTTTCTATGTGCACTCGGTCATCCCTTTTGCCTTTCATGTCAACAACATGTCAGAGACGAGAAGAAAACAACATGATCTCCCGTTCAAAAAAAGTCTCACTCAATTAGAAGCATGCTGGAAACAGAAAGTGAATAACCTGTACCTAATTGTGCAATCCTGTGAGCAAGCATGATCAGGGGATCAAATTTTGCTCAATTTTCAAAGTGCTCGGATTGAGACGAAAACAGTGCCATTGCGTCCGTCTCGTTTTCCTGATTCCGGCGGTATATTTATTTTCACAAATGGAGTCCGTATGGAGGAGATAACGCGAGTTGACCGCCAAGTCAAACAAGGAAAAATTTGGGATACTGACTGTACCTGTCCGTACAGTCCGTATGGCTACGTGGAGGGCCGTACCATCATGATGACGTGGCGTATTGATGATGTGGTGCAGTTTGGTTGGATGTTCGTTGACCAGTGATGTGCTGACACGTGTCACTATGTGGTTGGCTCATATGTATGTGTTTATATAAAATGGTTTGGAGGCCGCGGGGTTCGACCCCCAGACCTCCCCAAACACCAAAGTTTTCATAACACTCCGCTAGCCAACATTACCGCACATGTTCCTTGTTATATAACCCAACGCATATGTATTTAAAGTTGCATTTTGTGATAGTTGGAAAAGGGCGCGGGCCGGAGCTTAAGCCCCGACCCATGGTTTCATTACCATATATATGACCGGGCTCCGACTGTTGGCGCGTGGCGCGTATGCACATATATATATTTCAAAGTTTGTTTTAATATATGGTGTGTACATATATATCAATCCGCGTGGGGTTATAACATTATATATGTTATGTTGGTTATATAAATGTGCGTGCGGTTGTACTTTGCGCGCGGTTTAATCCGTTGCATCGTTTTCAAACGGTCATACGACTTTTATGCCAAGCTTATGGTCGCGTGAGTAATATGACCCAGTGCCGAGGCGGTTAAGGGCTGGGTGCCCCTAACCGTTCTACGGTTTGGACCGGTGCGCGGTTGCGTACGGGTCTTGGTTTTTACGCTTAAATAAGCGTGTGTGCTAGGTTTGAAGCACAAGGGTACGAATTGTAGAACCAGAGACAACATAGTTGAAGGGGAGAACTTCAAGGAGGCTATCTTCTTCATTTTTCGACCGTTTCAGGTGCCGAAAGAGCCCAGACAGGGGTTTTAGGATGCTGCGGAGCCATTGAAGCAGTCAGTTTGTTGATTTGAGCACTGTAAGACATGTTTTTAAGCATTTTGAGCAATTTAATATAAAAGATCCATTTGGAGGTTGGACCAGGAGATGTAGCCCAGAGTGGGGTGAACTCCTTTATCAAGTTGTTGTGTTTATGTCTGATGTTCAATGATTTATGCTGCTGTCTGTGTTTATTTCTACATAAGTAATCCTTTATTATGTGTTGCAAATTGATCATGTTGCTTTAAACACATAACATTTCACTTGCAATTAATTTAATCAAGTTTATCAAGTCTTCTTCATTTTTAGATCAAGTTGGTATCAGAGCAAA
>ML798831.1:301645-316125 GCA_009831015.1 Picea engelmannii
GAGAAATTTAATATAAAAGATCCATTTGGAGGCTGGACCAGGAGATGTAGCCCGGAGTGGGGTGAACTCCTTTATCAAGTTGTTGTGTTTATGTCTGATGTTCAATGATTTATGCTGCTGTCTATGTTTATTTCTACATAAGTGATCCTTTATTATGTGTTGCAAATTGATCCTGTTGCTTTAAACACATAACATTTCACTTGCAATTAATTTAATCAAGTTTATCAAGTCTTCTTCATTTTTAGATCAAAGCAATATCAAAGAAAGAAACATTATTCACAAAGCTCACCAAAATAGACTCAACAGGAAAGACAAATGGCTTCCAGGACCCCAGCTTAATCTTCAACTCGCTAACATTAACCAAGAAAGATTTTGATCAACAAGTTGATAATTTGAAGGCCTTGTCTTTAGATTTTTTTTATAGAATTGTTGAATATGATGAAGAAGTGGTGGACAACTGACTAGTCGGGTATTCACTATAGAATGGAGACATTCATGAAGGTTTGTGTAAACTTTCAATTGATCTAAGCGAATTAGAAAATGAAGTTTTCAACATTTGAATCCGCAATGACATCAACGTCGTCCCCTTGAGAAGCTATATTGAAGAGAACTTGAAGTGGATCGGCCACGAAATCCAACAAGCAAATGAATAAATCCTCTGTGTATCAATCCAGTTATTGAAGCGAGTTGCCCACAAAAACCAACAGGGAAAGGCATGACCAACCAAACACAAAAATTACTTATATGTACCATCCCTGTAAGTGCATAGTGATAGTACTTTCTTTATCAATCTAGTTATTCCTTTTTTGAGTAGAAATCTATAGACAAAAACTAATCTTCGCATTTCTACTTTTCAGGTATTACATTCTAGCGTGTCCAACTTCTTTCCACACTCCTATTTCTTGTACATATTTCTGTTATGGTCCGCGGGAGCCCCAATCCCAGTCTATATGACAAACACATTTACATTTCCAGTGATATGTAACAAACTATTATTTTTTTCATATATTCCAAATAAAACTATTCTTTTGTCTCCTTATATATTTATGTCTTCCTGGATTTTTTTATCTTCAGCTATGCTGAGTGTGAAGTCATTTTGTTTATTTTATCTCTATTTTCTTTTTTTCTTTTTCAAAATAAAGTATGACATAAATCACTGAATCAAATTTGACATATCATATTTCACACATACATATATGTTTCTTTAAATTTCTAGGAATATGTAACACGTTTCATTTTTTTCCAATTTTCAGCTCGCCAACTCGACAACCCGCGCTCCAAAAACTGCCTAAGTATGTAATCTAGGCTCCGTCACACTATATAGAATGAGGGCTCCGTACATGCTTTATAAAATCACATATTTCGTATGTATAAAAGTAAATATCTACTTTAAAAAATTACGTTTTTGATATGTACAATTTATGCTCTCTAGGAACCTTTAGTTTGATACATTCCAATTTCTTGTATCCAAGAGCCCCTGTTTTAAAGAAAACTAATGCGGGAATGCTATTTATTTGGTCCTCCTTTCCACCACCCTGTGTAACAGAGATTGGTACTATATTTTTTGTATATTTGCCCACCACCGTATGTAAAACCTATGGAAAGAAAAATAATTCCTGATTGTTAAATTTTTGGGACACGAGCCCCTTGAAATTGAAATAGTCAGTAAGTCCCATTATCAATTTGTGCATCACAGAACTCTCGGTGCTATTTGAAGGTCATGGAACAACAGAAACCCGCTTTTCAGGTCCCCAGCCCGAGAACCCACGATCCAAAAACTGGCTAAGTATGGAATGAGGGTTCTGTCTATGCTCTAATTCGGGAAGGCTAGTTTTCCTCCTGCTTTTATGTGTTCCTAGATTTTTCATTTTTAGAATGGACTATGACATAAATCACTTACTCAAATTTTAAATATCAGATTTCACTTATATATATATATATGTTTCTTTAAATTTTCAGCAATATGTAACACGTTTTATTATTTTTTTATATAAATGTCGTAAAATTGTGTTCACTACTTTCTTTCTACTCAAACGTAAAGAGACTATCATTTCTTGCATCTTTGCAACATGTCCTACACAATGTTTGTCACAAAGGCCCTTAAAATTAAAATAGTCTGCAAGCTCGCTTCTCAATTTGTACACCGCGTATCTCTGCCTGCTCTTTGTAGGACATGGAATGAGGGCTCTGTCGTTGTTCTATAAAATCTCATCCCCATACTTTATGAAAGTACATATTTCGTATCTATAAAAGTAAATGTCTACTTTAAAAAATACGTATTTTCTATGTATAGTTTATGGTCTGCAGGGACCTATAATTTCATAAATTTCAATTTCTTCTGTCGAGGAGCCCATGCTTTAAAGAAAACTAATTCGAGAATTCTATTTATTTCGTTCTTCTGCCCACTGCCCTATGTCACAGACACTGGTACTATACTTTTTTCCCTCTTTTCCACCAGCGTATGTAAAACCTATGTAAATAAAACTAATCCACGAATGCTGAATTTTTGGGACATGAGCTCCTTAAAATTCAAATACTCTGCAAGTTCGATTCTCAATTTGTAAATCACGGAACTGTTGGTGCTATTTGTAGGGCACAAAAGAACAGAAGCGTGTTTTTTAGGTCCCCAGCCCGAGAACCTGCGATCCAAAAAATGCCTAAGTCGAGAAGCCGCTTTTAAAAAAAAAACTAATTCAGGAATCATATTTGTTTCATACTTTTCTCCACCAGCCTATGTAACAGACGTCAGTACTATTTTTATTTTTTTTACTCCAGCAACATATGTAAAAAGGAAAACTAATTTGGGAATGCTAAACTTGTTCGATACAAGTGCCTTCAATTTCAAATAGTTCACAAGTCTGTTTGTCAATTTGTATATCGCGAAGCTCTACGGACTATTTGTAGGCCACGGAACAACAAAAGCCCAATTTTCATCCCACCAGACTGAGAACCCATCATTCAAAAATTCTAGTCCTCAAAGCAGCATGTCAATTTGTATATCGAAAAACTCTTAGTGGTATCTGTAGGCCACGGAACAACAAAAGCCCAATTTTCAACCCGCAATCCCGACAACCCAGAATGAAGCTTCCGTGCATGCTCTATATATCTACTTTATCAAATTACATATTTGATTTTTGTAGGCCACAGAACAACAAAAGGCCAATTTTCAGCCCCCTAGCCCGAGAACCCGCGATCCACAATTTCAAATAGTGTGCAAGACCGCTTGTCAATTTGTATATCGTGGAACTCTCAGTGCTATTTGTAGGCCACAGAACAACATAAAACCAATTTTCAGCTTGATAGCCCGAGAACTCGCGATCCAAAAATTCAAATAGTCCGCAAAACCGCTTCTCAATTTGTATTTCGTGGAACTCTCAGTGTTATTTGTAGGCGACGGAACAACAGTAGCCCAATTTTCAGCCCACCACCCCGACAACCGGGAATGAAGCTCTCGTGCCTTTGTTTTAAAGAAAACTAATTCAGTGTTGGTAGTCTTTTTATGCTTTTGTCCACGAACCTATGGCAACACAATTTTCAGCCTGCCAGCCCGACAACCACAATGGTCTATATATCTACTTAATCAAATTACATATTTGATATCTAGTAGCTCTTCTTTGTAACATACGTACGCCCTTAAATATCAAATAGTCCACAACTCCAATTGTCAAATTGTATGTCGCGGAACTCTAGGTGCAATTTGTAGGCCACAGAACGACAAAGCCCGAATTTCAGCGCACCATCCTGTTACTACTATTCTTGTGTATTTTTTCCACGGTCGTATGAAAATCATATCTAAACAATAGTCCTGCCCACGTGTCTGTACTCCTTCGCATTTATTCCCTTTCTTGCAGATGGGTTGCTAGTACAACACACACGTTGAACAGAGCAGCCAGGAGCGATACTCCGTGGCGTCGACGATGTGACGACCGTGTTCCACTCACTCCCAACTGCCTAATCAGTTCAAGTTCAACTCGCTCGAGGCATGGCGCCATTACTCTCAGTGCACCCAGCTCTGCCTTCGCATCCTTTCGACGGACTAGCACCCTCGCTGCGCCTTTACTCTGCATGTGCGACCATTTATGGAACCTCACCAGCTGCTCGACCTATTTCGATTGCTTCAGCGGGTCTAGATGACTCATTCTTTCCTGCTTTTTCTTCTCAGATCTTGGCTTGCTGCCCAGCCTTTCCCTGCTCTGCATTTGTCCTGCCCTGCTCTGTTCTTGCTGCATTTTTTCTCTCCCACTGTCCCAGAGATGCCCCACCTACGAAGGAAGTCCGAAGCCCGACCAGCCTGCCAGCCAAACTAACCCCTCCCGGTCCTGCGTCCCCCACATGCTCCCTCCCTGTTATCCTCCTCCTCTTCAGCCACCTCGTCCTCCTCCCTGGCGCAGTCGACTCAAATTCCCGCATCTCTCCCGCCCTTTCCTGTGTCCCTTGCCAACAGAATGGAGGAGCTGGACTGCTCAGGGGCCTCACTGAACAACAACCCGGGACCTTTAGCTAATTCCGCATCTGTTTTACACCCAGGCCCTTTGGCCCCTCCCAACTCTCTGGCCACCCAGTCGCTTAAGGACCAGCTTCACAACACCCAATTTCAGATGGATGGTCCGGAAGCCAGTCAAAATTTGCAACGAAAACCCCAATCTCAAGCGGGTTCCAACGCTGACCCAGAATGCGAGTGGCAAACAAGCCTTGCACTGGTGCAGAGCCTAGTATTCGACGTGCGTCAGGACATGGACGACCTTCGGTTCCGCCTACAGAGCCTGGACGACAAAGCCTCTCGACTCCTGCAGTTGTTATCCGCGTTACAAGGTGCTCATCTCCAAGCACCAGAGGCGGCCCAATCAACAACAACCCAAGCAACAACAACCTCGGCACCAGTGTTGCCACTGGAAAATTTGGGCCATGCAGACGCAGACTGCGAGGACCAGAGGCTTCCATCACGCCCAGAGCACATCTAGAAGGAAGAGCACTTACCATCAGAGATGGAGAACGCTATGCAACTAGACCGCACACCACTCTAGGAGGAGTCACCCCCTCCCGGGACATGACATTTCACGCCTTTTACATGGCTGCGTCGCCGCACTACAACCCATACCGATGATCTTTGTTGTTTTTGTCTGTTATTTTGTCATGTGCATGCCGACCTTCCATGCATTTTGTCCATGGTTATTATAATTAGGCTATCTACACTTTCTACAGTTCTAGCGCCCACCCTTACGAGCCAGAATTTGAACTCTTTTTTGTATCAGTGACAATCTACACTTAAGTTATGAAGCGGTTTGCCTGGCTGAGCTGGTTTTCCCTTAGGGAAGCTTAGTATTTTACAGCTTGAAACCATGAAAATTCTCTGTACTCCTTCATTTTGACAGACTTTTATACAATCTTACTTATAAAAAAAAAATATTGAATAAAATTAAAAAAATAGCTTATACTATTCATTAACTAAGACATGTTATAGCATTATATAAATTACTTTAAATCTCCATACAACGTTATAATATTCTATAAATTGCTCTCTGTCATGTATATTACGGAATTGTTCGCTGCAAAATGTATTTGACCAAAGTCTTTCGTGCAAAATGTATATCACGTAACACATTGGACATGAAAAGTGTGAACCCGGAACTTCGCTAACCCGCAACTGTGTAATTGTTCAGTACAAAATGTATGAATTTTTATAGCGTTATACAAATTAGTATACATGTTTGTACAATGTTATAATCTTCTATAAATTACCGTCTCATGTATATGACATAATTGTTGGGTGCAAAATTCCTATTGTATGCTAATTTTTTGGTCTTCAACGACGTTGATGTTTTAAATGTTCATGTAATTTCCAGAGATATGTAACATACATTATTTATTTTATAATAAGTTTGTGTAGTTCGCAAGCTCGATTGTCAAATTGTATAGGGCATGGAACAACAAAGGCCCATTTTTGAAACCGACGGCCCGAGAACCCGCGATCCAAAAACTGGCTAAGTATGGAATGATCGCTTCGTCCATGCTCTGTAAAACATGTGCAAAGAAAACAAATTCGACAATGCTATATCTTTTTTGTCTAAGAAAAGCCTTACTTTTAAAGCAAAATAGTTCGACAATGCTAATTTTTTGGTGTTTTTCTCCACGAACCTATGTAACAGACCTTATTACTATTCTATTGTATAACTGACATTATTAATTTCTGATAAATTTCTATAGTCCGCCATTTCGCCTATCATTTTGTATATCGCGGAACTGTCGGTCCTATTTGTAGGTCACGGAACATAAGAGGCCCAACTTTGAACCCGCCACCCCGAGAACCAGCGATCCAAAAACTAGCTAAGTATGCAATGAGGGCTCCATGCAAGCTCTATAAAATCTCATCCCCATACTTTATAAAAGTACAAATTTCGTATGTATAAATCTAAATATATACTTTATACAAGTACATATTTCGTATGTATAAAAGTACATATTTCATATGTATAAAACTATATATTTACTTTACTATGTTGTGCATGCAAACCACATCTACTTCAACTTTCTACCCACTTGTCTCTACTACCTCACATTTGCTCCCATCCCAATCCACTGCCATGCAACACTTGTTTACTTGTATAATTCCATTCTCAATTTAACATATCTATTAATTTTTTTTTCAACATTTAAAAGAATATTAACAATTTAAAAATATTATCAAATTGTTCACATAACAAATTTGCTTATTTATACAATTTTACATATTTCAAGGATTGTAGATATTAAGGAAAATGTGCAAATAATAACATTATAAATTATTGCAATTCTTATTTACTTGTATAATTCCATTCTCAATTTAACATGTCTATTAAAAAAAAATTCAACATTTAAAAGAATATTAACAATTTAAAAATATTATAAAATTGTTCACATAACAAATTTGCTTATTTATACAATTTTATATATTTCAAGGGTTGTAGATATTAAGGAAAATGTGCAAATAATAACATTATAAATTATTGCAATTCTTATTTACTTATATAATTCCATTTTCAATTTAACATGTCTATTAATTTTTTTTTCAACATTTAAAAGAATATTAATAATTTAAAAATATTATCAAATTGTTCACATAATAAATTTGCTTATTTATACAATTTTACATACTTCAAGGATTGTAGATATTAAGGAAAATGTGCAAATAATAACATTATAAATTATTGCAATTCTTATTTACTTATATAATTTTATTCTCAATTTAACATGTCTATTACAACTTTTTTCAACATTTAAAGGAATATTATCAAATTGTTCACATAACAAATTTGCTTATTTATACAATTTTATTGCAATTCTTATTTACTTATATAATTCCATTCTCAATTTAACATGTCTATTAAAACTTTTTTACATTCAAAATAATATTATCAAATTGAAACTTTTTTCAACATTCAAAATAATATTATCAAATTGTTCACCTAACAAATTTGCTTATTTATACCTTTTAAATATTTCAAGGGTTGTAGATATTACTTAATAAGGCAAATATGCAAATAATAACAATCGTTATCATTATAAATTATTGCAATCATTATCATAAAGTTATTGCAGTCGTTGTTTCATTATTATAAATTTCGTTATTTCATTATTATAAATTTTAGCGTGTGGAGTAATAGTATAAAATGGATGGAACCGTTAAATTTAAACTTACAAAAATGAGTGAGCATGGCATTAATTGTTTGTTCTCTAACTAAATATTTATGTATAACCAAACTAAACTTTCCAAGTTAGAATGGTTGCACACCGTAATTTGATATTGGAAAGATAATGGGCGGTGGATGTAAACGCATAAAAAGGTTTTGGATTTAAAAACCAGGAAAAAAGCAAAAGGTTTTGGATTTAAAAACCAAGAAAAAAGCGGATGTTAGAAAAACCTTTAAAATAATTTGAATCTGAGTAGACTTAGTGACCGTTGGAAGTTGAGGGTACATAAAGCATTTCCAGAAGCAAACAAGCACAACAGTAGTTCCATCCCAGCCTCTTTTGTATTCGGCACTGGCTTGGTTTGTTTGTTGTTTTTTGTTCATTCCGTAGCATGGCCATGCTGGTTGGTTTTTCTTTATGGATTTTGATGGATGTGGTGTTCTGTTTGATTTTTCTTTTCTTTTTCAATTTTTTTTTCTTCCTGTGCGTGTGAGAGAATTGCTGGGCTGGTTGATTTTATTTTTGTTGGCGAATGCACAGAGATACAGAGAGATAAATAGGTTTTAATGAAACCCATGATATTTATCTCTAAGCAGGTGGTGGAGCAACTGTTTTAATCTGTATTTATCTTTCGAAAAATTGTTTCTCTCTTCTTTTTCCGAGGCGGTGTTTGGTTGGTGGGTTTGCAGTTAAATCGAGAAGAAGAGACGCTGAACAGTACGCACGATCTTTTCTTATTTCGGATGGCCGGGTTGCAGGTACATAGTCTGCCATAAATGTTTTCTTAATTGGTATTTTGTCTATAATTGAAGTGGCACAATCTTTTCTAATTTAGGATGGCCCGGTTATAGGTACGGCCGGGTTGCAGGTACATAGTTTGCCATAAAACCAGGGTGATGTGATTAATGTAAGCGATATTTCTCTCTGTATATGTTTCGTTGGTTTGCAGGCAATTATTTCTTGTGGAGTTGTTGTACGTTCTGACACTATTTTCTCATTCATTGTATATTTTTTGGGCAATCTTTTCTCATTTATGTGTGTGTTGTGGTTTAATGCAATTGTCCTTCAGCTTATTGTTCCATCTTCTACCCTTGCAGATTATATGATTAATGGGAGGTGGATTTTTTCCGTGAGATGACGGATAATTTGCAGTACTCATAGGCCAGGCATGTAGATAATCTTTAACCCTATCCCTGTATGTGATGCTAAATCTTAATGCAGTGGCTTTTCGGTTTATTGTGATTAATTCGAAGCAGAGTTTTTATTTGCAGTTCTCATAGGCCAGGTAGGTAGATAATATCTAACCCTAATGTAATGTTAAATCATAAAATTAATTTACTGTTTTCATTGAATTACTGATAACCGAAATTTCAAAACTAGAAGATCTCAATAATACTGAATTACTGGTAACCGAAAACCGAAATTTCAAGTCTAGAAGATCTAAATAATAGAAAAGCACAAATAGCTGGAAAGCAAAACTTGTGAAATTCACCATCTATTACTCTCGTATCTGTGTATATTTTAGATCTGATTTTGATTTTCGTATCTGTGTATATTTTAGATGATTTTGATTTTATTCTTTTTGATATATTATTTAAACCTTTTTAATCTTAATGGGTATGGATGAACCATGCGTACTTGGAAACATGGGGATTAGGTTTTTTAAAATCCAAAATAAAATTTGCATGCTATATATTTAACTGTTAATTCGGTTGCATTATATATTTGGAGATGATGATCAAGATTCATAATATGTTAAAATTTTATATTATTTTAAATTTAGGATTAAATAAAATTTTGATTAATTTAAATTTATTTACTTATATTAAAATAAATTTTATATGAAAAAAATAAATTTATTTATTTATTAAAATAAATTTTATATGAAAAAATTGATGTTATAATCTTTTGATATATTAAAATTTCTTATTATTTTTTTAATATATTATTACTATTTTTTTTAATTTTAATTTTTGAATTATTTATTTTTAATTTAGAGTGTGATTAATTTAAATGTATTTTAATTTATAATTTATTAAAATAGTCTATATATATATATAATTTTCTAATTTATGTAAAATTTAAAATATATTAATTTTATATAAAATCTAAACTTAATTAAATTTTATATAAAATTTAAAATTAAATAAATTTTATATAAAAAATATTACAATTTTTTTAATATATATATATATATATATATATATATATATATATATATATATATATTTTTCTTTTTTTCTTTTTTAATATTATAAAAAATTAAAATATATTACTTTTATATAAAATTTAAAATTAAATAAATTTTATATAAGAATTATACTACAATTTCTTTTAATATTATATTTTTAATGGAAGGATTCTACTTATATTATAATTTTTTTAATATTAAACTATATATTAAAATTATATGTATTTTTAAAATTTAAAATTTATATTAAAATTAGTTTTAATAATTAAAATTTTATATAATTTTTTTTTAAATTTTGGTGTTTTTATATATATATAAAATTTAAAATATATTACTTTTTTATAAAATTTAAAATTAAATAAATTTTATATAAGAAAGATACTACAGTTTCTTTTAATATTATATTTTTAAAACGGAAGGATTCTACTTATATAATAAATTTTTTAATATTAAACTTCTTAACGAGCAACGGGATTTTTAATATATTAAAATTTATATTTTTTTAAAATTTAAAATTTAAATTTAAATTCGTTTTTAATAATTAAAATTTCATATAACTTTTTTTACTATAGACCTGTTTGGTTTTTTTTAATATTATATAAAATTTAAAATATATTACTTTTATATAAAATTTAAAATTAAATAAATTTTATATAAAAAAGATATTACAATTTCTTTTAATATTGTATTTTTAAAATGAAAAAATTCTACTTATCTTATAATTTTTTTAATATTATATAAAATTTAAAATATATTACTTTTATATAAAATTTAAAATTAAATAAATTTTATATAAAAAAGATATTACAATTTCTTTTAATATGATATTTTTAAAATAAAAAAAATCTACTTATATTATAATTTTTTTAATATTAAACTTCTTAACCAACAACGAGATTTTTAATATATTAAAATTTTATATATATTTAAAATTTAAAATTTAAATTTAAATTAATTTTTAATAATTAAAATTTCATATAATGATTTTTTACTATAGACCAGTTTGATCCAAGTAAGTTAGTTATTTATTACCGTTATATGATATATATTGTATATACTATATATAATTTAGTTTTAGATAATTTTATATTTTTATTTTATTTTTACAAATTCAAATAATATATATGATATATATTGTATATACTATATATAATTTAGTTTTAGATAATTTTATATTTTTATTTTATTTTTACAAATTCAAATAATATATAATTTTGTTTTAGATAATTTTATATTTTTATAAGTTCAAATAAATTATGGATATTTGATATTATGAATATTTGAAAATTTTGAAGTGAAGTTTAATATATATATATATATATATATATATATATATATATATATATATATTATTTTGGATTGACTTGGAATTTGATAAAAAGTATGTAAAACATTTAAAATTAATGATAAAATATTATTATATGAATACAAAACTAATGATAAAACATTATTATATAAATAGTAATTAGAAAAATATATATAATTATAGTTTTGTTTAGAATAAATTTATTTTTTCCTTTATAAATTATGAATACAAATGGTAATAGTTTAGTTTTTAACTTAGTCTTTATATAATTATTTAATAAATATGATATTAAAATAAATGTAAATTGTTTTCATTATTAGTAATAATTATATTTTGTATAGAAATTTTTTATTTTTATATTATTTAAACATAATGGGTAAGTTAATAAGTTGATAAATTAAACAATATGTTAATTGGGTTTTCTAGGTGGATTCAAGGTTATCCTACCCACCTTGTATCAATTCTTACTTGTGACATTTGTGTTTTCTATATACTTATTAACTTACTCTTTATCTACTTGCTAATTACTCGTATAATTACTTAATAAATATGTAATTACTCTTTAATCTATATACATAATCTAAATTTAACTATAAATCCATAGATATAATTTAAAATAACTATAAATGTATAACAAAACATCCTAAATAAATAAATGTATAACAAAACATCCTAAATAAATAATAATAATTATATCAAAATACTTTAGAATTTGTCATACTTTAAAATTTCATATAAACTTTTAATGTTAATGTTGAATTGAAGCTTAATTAATGTTTTGTATGGTAACTATAATCGTAAGAGATGTTAATGAAACTTAATAATAATTATATCAAAATACTTTAGAATTTGGCATACTTTAAAATTTCATATAAACTTTTAATGTTAATGTTGAATTGAAGCTTAATTAATGTTTTGTATGGTAACTATAATCGTAAGAGATGTTAATGAAACTTATCGACTAAATAAATATAAAAGCTTCTATCAATAATAAATTTATTGTCAATCCTTATATTATAATAAATCGACAGTCAATCCGTAGGATATACAATATCCGTTGTCTCGTGTTTTAAGTCAAATCAATCTCCCAAAGCCCGTAACATAAAAGCTTGCAGTCTTTGCGGTGTCATTACATGGTTCTGTCAAATTATTCGAAAAAAATAATATTTTCAAGCGTTTCGCGGTACCTGTATGGATGCTGCGGGACAGGAAATACTAAGCAAACCGGTTTTCCCCATATGAAAGCTAACGATATATAGCAGTTTTTCCACAAAATTGTCTGCTGCTGTGGTGTTGTTTGGTTGATTTCCAGTTTAGAAGAAGGGAGACTGCATCCGCTATGATATATCAGTTCCAAGTCTTGGATAAAGTATATCAATATAGCAGTTTCGATTGGAGCCACAAGTGAGCGCTGTGATCTATAGACACCGAAGACAACTACGTGCTTTCAGCAAGATTGGACCCAGGACGGAGTAGAGGACTAGTGGGCTCCACAATACAGGTACCCATTGCTTTACTTTCTTCATAGTTTATCTTCAGAAAATTTACTGCTAAACCTTATATCGAGTATTTTACAGCTTTTCATTGATCTTCCAAAACCTTAAATCAAGTATTTTACTATTTACGATAATGATAATGATAATTTTTGAATGGCATTTTAGCTCAGTGAATGCTCCATAAGTATTTTACTATTTACGATAGTGATAATGATAATTTTTGAATGGCATTTTAGATCAGTGAATGCTCCATATTTTTCAGAAACCTTATAACTAGATAGGCAAAACGTGGAACTCGAGGATTACACAAATTTTGAACCAATGAAAATTTGTTGGACATTTTGGTAGCATGGAATTTTGTTTCCTATCCTGACAATTTTCTGGAAGCAAACATGCATGCAAAAATTTTCTGGAACAAATTTTTAAGAATATACAATCTGTAAAATATGCAATGATGATAATGTGGCTATGCTAATTAGTGGTAGTTTTTTCTTTGGACAATTTTCATAAATATTGATGAAATGATCTGAAAAACCTAAATTTGGCAGTTCAGTTACTGAAAGAGCTGGTAGGTGTTTAATATATCCTTGTTCCCTTATTGTGCTATTAGATGTTTGGGTTTATGCTGAACTGGAGGCTAAGCAAGTTCTATTGTAAGCTCTTAAAGAATAATGATTGCCTTCTTTTGGAGTAGGTGATTGTTCTGTCCATGTCATTAATTTCCTAGAATTTGTTAAGTGACAAGTCACTTTAACACGATCCTCTGTATTTGCAATTAAAGTATATACTATTTGTAAGAAATGCTTTCCCTTCCAGTGGTCGTATGAAATACTTTAGTACTTTATTTTTTTCTTAACTCTTTCATTGATTAGTTAATCCACCCGTCTATTGGAACTACTCGAAACATGATTGCCTAAAGTCTCTCATACATACTAAGGATACGCTTCATCTATGCATGTATTATTGTGGATCATCTTAATCTTTTTTGACCATCTTGGTTACTAGATCGAGTGCTTGTAAAATTGGAATTTGTGCAATGCACAACTCTAGACACAGTTTGATGCCCTGAATTATATCTGTGGTTTCAACTATATTATTAGTAATCTCCTTTAGGCCTATTTTATAGAGTAGGATAACTTGACCTTAGTGATTACTTTCTCCTGTTGATCGGGATTTACTCAGATTCCTTATGAGGTCCCCTCACATTTATGTATATAGCCTTGGTGTGTATGGTCACGTTGTCGTCGAGTCCTTGGCAAAATTGATTGAAATTGATTGGGTATGACAATCATGTTGGCTTGTTCCTCTTTGGCAGTTCTGATTTTTCTCAATTATAGCGACCATACTGTGTCTGGCCTTTTTCTTATTACATTCAATTTAACATTCCTTTTTCTTATTACATTCAATTTAACATTTCTTTAAAGCAGAGTTGATTTCAAGATTATTCGTATCTTGAACAGTCCATATATATTTCCTAGCAACTGTCTGAACAACAAAAGAGCATAAATGTGCTTTACATATTTTCTTAAGAGAACAAAATGGTTTAGTAGAGTATTGATAGTTTGAATTCAGTTATGATGTTGCACAAGAAAACTGAAGAATGAAAATCTGTTGAGCATAAAAATGTTGTCTTTAAAAGTGATAATTGGTGTGTGACTTGTTGGATGGAAATGTGATAAGTATTGAACTGCTGCCATTGTAGTGGATGCATTCAACTTAGATGTTGGGATCCAAAAATCCAGGGAGAATGAATCTCCTTTCTTCTTGCTGGCCATCATCTTCTTGTGAGAGGCAATGGAGAGATAGAAGGGAACTAATC
>ML798832.1:0-20785 GCA_009831015.1 Picea engelmannii
TGTTACTTATTCTTGCCTCTTAGTAAATTCAATATTTAAAACTTAAGGAAAGCGTCCTATTCTGTCATGTTTTGTTCTAGATCCAGGTGGATCTAGGGAGATCGGTTTGTGTCCGCACTTACGGATTTATCCATAAACACTTCTACATGGTGAAGGACGCTGCTCAGGCCAAGCAAGAAGGACTAAGATAATTGGAGTTTTGATTCCAGACCGGTCATTTCCACAAACATGACCCAAAGGGACTAGTCTTGAAGCACGCCTCACAAGTGTCGTCCTGCTGGCCATACGCCCATGAAAAATTTGAAGATGAGGTCTTCACAGAAAATTCCCAAGATTGGGATGAAGTTGTGGCAAGGATGGTGAAACCTAAGATGACCAGGTTCAAAGCCATGATCCCGGATGAACAGGAAACAATCCTAGAACAATCGGCTCAAGGGGCCTTCGGGGCCATAGAACAAATGATAACAGTCGAAGCAACAGAGATTCCCCAGGTAACCCTGGTGCAAGGTAGAGGTCTCCCCGAAACTCAGGATGCGTGTTAGAGGGGGTTACTCATGTTATAACATGTGCAACAGATAATTGATCAACTGTAAGATGACTCAGACATCATAAATATGACAAGGCTCCCTGCCGACGACTCGAATGAAATCCATATGGGCCCAAGCGGCCCTGAATTCATAGATATTGATAAACCGACTGAGTTAGATGACCCTGAATTCACAACGCCACCAATCGGATCACCGACAGGTGTTTCAACCTAGCCAGAGACAGTCAGAACATCAAGGAGGACTAGTGTGTCAAACCCCTTAAGCGAGCTGATAAAAATATATGATAATGATGAGAGCTCGGAGGTATCCCTTGTGACCCCCGTACATATCAAAGAGGAAAAGGAGTCGGAGAAGACATCTTCCCCAGTTCTCGATGCTCAAACTCGGGGGCTTCCATAGAGGGAACAAGAAGTCGAAAGTGTCTTAGACACTCAACTAGACGATGCACTAGAGACTCAAGCGAACAGCTCGAAGGACAAGGAAGGTCAGGTGAACAAAAGGAAGATGATCCACAACAACAAATCGATGTCTTGATGAACAAGAATCAAGTAAGTACCGATAGTACCCCCGATGCATCAATTTCAATTAGTGCTGAAACCCTCGATGAGCTACAGATAAAAGTCGAGCCTTCATAACATAGGGAGGAAGTTCAAGAAGCTAGTCTTGAACAAGTATATACCATCGGGAGTCTGGGGAATAAAATTACTTGGGGAGATCAACAAATCCCCGAACCCGTGGACGAAGTAGCCGACATACATGCCACAACTTATGATTGAAAAAGGAAGGCTATCATCCAAAGGACCACCAAGAAGAGGAGGATCACTCTAGATCGCTCCATCCTCATCACTACGGAGGAACATTTGATAAACATAGAGCATGCTAAAACGTCTGAACTCATTGATGCAGGGATGGAAATCACAGATGCCACCCTGGACAGAGATAAAAGAGATGAAGAAGAGTTGGCCGCAGCCCTAAAGGAATTGGAACATTTGTGCCACTTGGTGAAATACTATCAAGACACCACACAGGCCGCAGTGTTCCTAAGGAGCGAATTCCAGAAGTCCTACAACAAATTTATAGATGAATGACACTTATTCACTGCAAGGATAGCCGAGCTCCAGGAAGAAACCCTCATGGCACTTGCGACGTGAAAATATATGGAGTGGTGGTACGAGAAAGCATAACAAGCCGTGGAGAGAGTTGACTACATCGGTGCGGTCCAACAGGGCCGAGATACAGAGGAACACGACATTTGGGTGTTAAAAGAGAGTAGCCTTGATCACATAATGATATCGGTCGAGTATTGGGCAAAAATGACTCAGGAAACTCATCGGGAAATCTAGGAAAAATGGGCCAAGTGCGAGAAAAACTGGATCAAGATCAACCAGGTAATGAAAGACATCGGCCTCCCCAAGTTTGGCATGCCCGACGACTTTGTCGACTTGCGTGACATAGTCAAGACTCACATCGAACAAGACTCATTATGGGCCAAGGAAATAGCCAAGGTGACAGATATAGTGCTAGGTCAAGTGTGATAGTTCACGAAGCACCCAATCAAAGTTTTAGCATCAGAAGTCACCCCTAGATTGCTTGCAGGAGAAGAGCCCAACACCCATCAGTTTTATGTCATGATTTGTTTAATGGGGTGATCGAATGGGTAAAGAACTGAGAAGATATAACTTTAACTCAGGAGACTGGGCCTGGTATGTAGAAAGAAAGGGAGGTCTTGATCCAAATTCTGTCAGTAAATGATTAAAGGGTGGTAGAAGGAAGACTTGTGAGAAGGGTGAGCAAGACCGCCTCAGGCACAGGCCTTCGGAAGTTTGAGGATGAAAAAATTAGAAGCCAAGATCCTCTTGGTCTGGAGCTTCTAGGAGCTGAAGAGTGACTCAACTGGATCCTCCAATTCTAAGTCATTCAGCACTACGAAAATAACAGGAATCGATTAGAAACAATGTAACTGTTACAGTGATCCAACCTACATCATCCTATAACAACTATAACTCAACTGGATCCTCCAATTCCAAGCTGTTCTAACACAGTATACAAGAGATGGAAAAGAGGTTGACATCCATAAAGTAAGAAGTCTCAAATGCCTTATACATTAACCAGAGTGACCAATGCTTCATCAAAACTTTACAATCGGGAGCTTTGCTCAACCATCGATACTTACAAAATACAAAGACTGAGTCTATATACTTAGGAAAATTCACCTCACAGAGGCATGCCCAGTCACCCAAGGCTTGGTGTCCCTTCAAACGATCTTCGGGCCGATGTCCCTCGTCAGACGTCTCCTTAATTTCGTGTGGGCTTTGCAGGGGAGGTAGCTGAAACATTAAAGGTCAACATGGTGTGTGAAGACTTCTCTGTCTAATCGAGGACTTCGGCATGGCTTCTCTGGAAAAATCAGTACACAGAACCCCTTCGAGCAGATCGCTTGCCAGACCCTCCATACCTCACACTTAATGAATGAAAAGAGGTTTCATCCACCCGTTCCTGCCTTCATTTACTCCAAGCGGAAACCAGGAGCGGAATCGTATCCGATGGCACCTGTAAATCACGATAATCCCTTCCGTGATTGGACTTGACACCTTTGGCCCCTTTTCACACAACTCCTTTCTTTCTTGGTGACCATGGGCTGTGACCTTGTGCTGTTATTCCCATAAGCGCTTTTGGCGTTCGCGAATAGGAAGGAGCTGATCCTTTCTTATCATAGTTGTGATGGGTGAAACGTCGAAACGACTCAATAGGGCGCCATGCGTTCTTGAAATCTGACGGTCCTCGGCTCACCCGATGCTGCTATGGGCCCCAGGTCCTGGATGCTCTCGTTGCTTCGCGCATCGGGGATATGACGATGCCACACTTTGCTCCTTGAACTTGCGATGGGCGAATCGGCGAGGAGCTCAATCGTGTGCCAGGTGTCTGCTTCAGATGGACGGTTGAGATTGCCCCTTGATATTGTGGGCTCGACCCTGGGCGCTTTCGGCGCTTCGAGGTTCGGGGTTTCGCGATACAAAGTGATACAAAACTTTTACCCTTCGAACTTGCGATTGCCAAAAACCGACGCGGCCAGATCTTGCGCTACACGTCCTTAGGATGAATGGACGAGGGGGCATTCGATATTTAAAAGGAAGCCGCCCTTGTTTGCAGGCTCGCTTGAAGTGACTTAGTGCTAGGACCATGGGCTTGGATCCAAAGGCGCTTTTGGCATTTCATCGATCGACGATCTCAACTACAACGATTGGGAGGCTCCTTGTTTCCCGAAACTCCGATCCTCGATACACCGACTGGAAGCCACCTGTCTTAATTGGATCGGACGACCCATATTTGTCTTGAATTATTGGAGCTATCTCTTGCATTAACCCCGGGGCAACTTGGCAGCCCCGAAATCCCGAAGACCATTGATCAGCTTTATAGGTGGATCTCGGTGGCCGTCAGCAAAGCTTCGCCCATTCGCTCGAATTGTAACTAAAAGGAGGTTCTTCCGTGCTGCGCTTGGGCGCTTCCCGGGAAATCCTGCAGACCTGTGTACCTTTGTGCCCCGATACCAAAATTGTTGCTAACATTAGGCTCCATGGGGGATAGAGTCGTCCTTGCGATGCTCTAAGGACTCATTTTGCAGTTCCAGTGCCTTGCTGTTGGGCTATGGAGTCATTGTTAAGCCGAAAAAGAAAAATGAAAATGAACAAAGAAACAAAAAGGACAATATTTACAAACAAAGGAGCCATCTGAGACTCAAAAAAAACATTTCTTCAGAAAATGCCCATTGACTGGGCTGCTGAAAACTTCTTCACCTTCCAAACCTCGCAACCTGTACGTGTTATTTGAGAAAGTCTCAGAGATTTTGAAAGTCCCAATCCACAGGGCTTCAAATTTGTTGTGTTTGCCCTTATCTTGCTTAGGAGCATCCCATTTCAGCACCAGGTCTCCTATTTAGAACCACTCCTTCTTGGCCTTCTTATCGAAAACCTACTTGATATTTTGCTGATGGTCCTGAATTCTGTCCACTGTCTGCTCCCTAGCCTGCTGGACCTCCACTAGCTGATGAATCCTTCTGATCATGTCATCAGGCTCCTCCTGATGGTCTTGGAGGAACTTTGCTACAGGAATGGCTAAATGAGAAGGGAAAATAGCCTCCACTCCATAGACTAATTGGAAAGGAGAGACACCGATAGATCTCTTTGTGGTCACTTGGTTGGCCCATAGAGCAAATTTTAATCTGGAATGCCAGGCCTTCTTGTTGTCTTCCAACAACCTTTTGATGATCCTTATCAGGCTTTTGTTGGAGGATTCTGCTAAATCGTTGCCCTGTGGATAATATGGGGTGGAATGAATCAGCTTGATTCTGAACTACTCGCAGAACTTGGCCAATGGCTTAGACCCGAAAGTGGTTGCGTTATTAGTGACAATTTTACTAGGGCAGCCGAATCTCGTGATGAGGTCCTCCAAGAATCTAATGATTACCATGTGGGAAGCACTCCTGGTAGGGATAGCTTCAATCCACTTGGTAAAGAAATCGGTAGCAGTCAGGATCCACCTTGTGATGCCCACTGAAAGCAGGGTGAATTTCTCCAATGAAATCTAGGCCCCACTACTGGAAAGGTCCTGAAACCACCACTCGATTTAACGACAAAGACTTGAGCTACTGCTTTCCTACAAATTTTTGACATTTGATGCAGGCTCTGACCCTTTTGCAGATGTCAGTGAACGTGGTAGGCCAGTAGTATCCAACCCTGAGGATTTTGTGGGCTGTGGCTTTCTAGAAATGGTGCCCTCCGCACAGGCCTCTATGAAATTCAGCCACGATCATTTCGGCCTCTTGTGGACTCATGCATTTTAAAAGCACCCCCAGGGGGTCTTTCCAATATAACATTTGATCGATTAGGCAGTATCTGACTGCCTTGAGATTCAAAGCTCTTGCTTTGTTCCTTTGCAGGTCGTCTGGGGGCCGCAACTCTTGCAGAAAGTATATGACATCCTTATACCAAGGACATCGAGCTAATGTGGCCTCTCTTCGAGGGTCCATTTTAGACAACCGACTTTTGGGAATTCCTGAGCATTCATTTATGAAACTTATCCCCAGAGCTTGGCAGTTTACTTCAGCCAATAGCTTGGCTAAACCTTGACCTTTGTTCAATTTGGTGGGCCTTATTTCCAGGTTGAATTCCAGAATTTTGGCTATCCATTTACTCCTTCTCCCGTCTATGTCAGGCTGAATAAGAATGTCTTTAACATCAGGCGAGGGGACATAGGTGATGATTTTTGACTGCAGGACGTAGGTTCTAAAAGATTTGAGATCTTTTACTATAGCATAGGCCTGCTTCTCCATAGTGTCATACATGACTTCGACATCCCTCAATGCTCGGCTGAAATAAGCAATAGGCTGCTCTAGCCTAATGTTGTTTGTCTGCAATAGAACAACAGCCGTTGTGTCAGGTGAGGCAAAGGAGAAAATAAGGAAATCCTTCGAGTAGTCGTGACTGATAAGCATAGGAGCTTAAGTTAGGGCCTTCTTGATTTTCTCAAAGGAATGTCGCGATTGAGGGGTCCACCTTACTTCATTTCCTTTCTTCAACATGGCTGTTATAAGCTTTACCTCCTCAGCAAAGTTAGGCACAAACCTCTTCAGAAAATTAATTTGACCGAGGAAAGATTGGACCTCGTTCTTGGACCTTAGGATCGATAAGGCTTGTATCACCTTAACTCTGCTGGGGTCAATTCTGACTCCTTCCGCTGATACTATGTGGCCTAGTAACTTTCCCTCCTGCATGGCGAATAGAGATTTCTTGGGGTTTAATGAAATGCCAAAATTTCTGCATTTCAAGAAAACCTTCCTGAGATGGCGATGATGTTCTTTATCAAATTTCGAAAACATTGTGATGTCATCCAGATAAACGACCACAAATTTATCCTTTTCCCCAATGAAAGCTATGTCCATGGCATGCTGAAACGTTGCCCCTGCATTCATTAATCCAAATGGCATCTTGGTGTACATGAATGTCCCCCATGGAGTGGTAAATGTCATCTTTTCCCTGTCCTTAGGCAGAACAGAGACCTGATTGTAGCCAGAGAAACCATCAATCATGGATATCTTGGAAGCTCTTGTTACCCTCTGCAGTATGTGTTCCATCTTTGGCAAAGGGTAGTTATCCTTTCATGAGCTTCTGTTCAGGTTTATGAAGTCTACACAGAGCTGGATCTCTCCATTCTTCTTCCTTACTGGCACCAGGTTGGCCACCCACTCTGAGTATCTCAGTGGTACAATGATCTAAGCTTGAAGCAACTTCTTCACTTCCCTCTCCATGATAGGCAACAGTATAGGATTGATCTGTCTCAGCTTCTGCCTAAATGGCTTTGCCTCCTCTTTTAATGGGATTTTATGCTCGATGACAGAAATGTCATATGTTTTGAGGTCTTCATAGGTCCAGGCAAAAACATCAGCAATTTCCCTCAGAAGTCCAACATATTATGACCTCTACACCTTTGTCAGAATTCTCGACATTTTGACAAACCTGGGCTTACTCTCAATGCCAATGTTGCACTGAATAGTATCAGCATCATCTGCTGAGATCTCCCCTTTTAATTCCACATCATTTCCTTCAAAAAGCCTTTCTAGAGGAACTAGTCCTCTTGGAATATGATTGCTGGGCAGCTGCACAATGTTACGCTCTGTAATCTTATTCAGAAAATTACCCCCATCAATCTTTTCTTCAGAGACAGAGTCTTGGTCGATATGCATCTCTGAAAATTCTTCGACAGTCTCCAAGAACTTCTTGATCTCGAGATCATCCTCGAATACCTTCCAATGTTTGACGTTGTCAGGTATGGAGGGCCTGTATTTTACTTCTACCTCGTATCTGAACTTGGGCGTCAAGGGTACTTTGAAATTGCTTGCTGATGTAGCCAAGGAATCTGCCGTTGTGTTCTCCTCTCTTGGGATGAAAGAAATGTTAAACGCTAAGAAGAAACTATCAATTAGGTCCCATACCTCATTTCTGTAACTCCTGAGTTGAGGATGCTTAGCCCGATAAACGCTTCTGATCTGCTGGACCACCAACTCTGCGTCACCGAACACTGCTACCTCCCGAATTCCCATTTCCCTTGTGGCTCTTAATCCTAGGATAAGAGCTTCATACTTTGCCACATTGTTGGTAGCTTCAAATTCTAGTTTGTACGACAGAGATATGGTTTCCTGAGCAGGTGATACAAAAAACACCCTAGCACCCGCACCTTCCCTAGAAGAGGCTCCATCAAAGAAAATTTTCCAGATGGGGGTGATGGAGGGAGGAAGTTTAGGGGAAATGGTGGGCTGCTTTCTGAGTTTGAGAGGAGGCTCGGGGGCATGGGTGAGTTGTAGTAAACTGGAGCCTAAATCAGTGTCCAAGGCAAATATGGGATGATTGGTAGGGTTGGCTTCATCGCTGATTATATAGGCCAGTTGGGATTTTCTATATAGCCTTCTATGCTCTCCTCCAAACACTGGGATAGTAGCATATGTGAGGTCCATCTGCAAGGTCCCCCCCAGTCTTTTTATCCAATATCTTGATAACAACATACCGAACTTGGGGGGTACATCGACCACTACAATATCCATGACCACACTTTTCATGGGCAACTGAAACAAGGTCATGACCAAGTCTTTGATAACTCCTAGACATTGAACTTTCCTAGAGTCAAATGAATAGAGGTCATGATAGGCTTGTGTGACTTCTAGTCCTAACTCTTCCATGAAATTTTTGGGCATAAGGTTGTGAGAAGCCCCCAAATCCATCAAGCAATTGTGCAGTACCTTGTCATGTATGTTCAGGGAAGTGTAGAAAGGAGGGGATGAGTCATTCCTGTCTTCTACCATAGGACCTAAAATAACTACAGGCCTTTCCTCTTGCAAGTTGATGGAGTCTGAGGGAAGGCATGAGGCTTCAGACTGTAATATCTTAGAGAAGTTTTTTTTGAATTCTTTATGTTTAATTAGCTCGGTCAGGGGCACAGGGATTCTAATCTTTTGAATCTCATGCTCGAAATTAAAAGAAGATGTAAGCTTGGGAATTTCTCTTATTTCGGGAACATGAATCTGGACAATGGGAGAGAGGGGTTGAGCCTTCTTACCTCTGTTGCTGTCCGCTACTTCATTAACAGGCTTCTCTGTTCTAGCGGACCGCTCAGGAACATCAGGTGCTGCTGTCGTTTTTTTAGACCTCATATCATATCTGCCTTGGCTGCCACTAGCCTTGTCTCCCTTGCTCAGTTCATTTAGCTGACTGTCCATGAGAGACTCCTCGTATGCTGACTGAGTGAGATGAGGAAAAGGAGGTGTGTCTCCGAAGCAATGGCTTTCAGGATCAAGTTCCTCTACTCCTTCTTGTTCCTCCTCGGCCACAAAGCTGTTTTGAAAAGGGGCCCGAATTTTCTGGTCGTCTCTGTCTCTTCCCCTTTCTCTCTGCATAGTCCGGGGAGTTATATTGTTTGGCCTCCTGAAACCTCCTTTGTTTTCAGCATTTTGAGGGCCCCTGTATGCTTGTCTTCCCTCCACCTTCATTTTCTCCATCTCTGCAGACAAATACTTCACCAGCTTGGTCAATTCGTCCACTTGAGGGTGGGGCACCGACGAGCCAAAAGTTGAGGCTTCAGATCTTCCCTTTCTCCTGTCTGCATCAACCTTGTTCCTCAGTCTATCAGCTACTAATACATTATATTCCACCTCTATGGTTGCATCTTTCATTTGAGCTAAGGAGGTGGCTCTTCTTTCTCTTAATAAAAGACAGAAATCAGGACCAAATGCACTAGCATAAGAAATTTTGGCTGAGGCTTCTGAGGGATTTATTTCATAAGGAATCTTATTATACATCTTATTGAATCTTTTGGAGAAGTCAGAGATGGACTCTCCTTCCGTCTTCTTCAGAGACCCGAACTCTGTCATGTAATACATGAAATCTTTCCTATCTCCCCACTGCCTCAGGAAAGCACTATCTAGAGCTTCAATCCCAGCAATAGATCCTGTAGCCAATCCTCTAAACCATTTCCTCACCTCTCCATCTAGGCTCTGGATGAAGACTCTCATCCAGACATCTTCATTTTCAATGTTGAGGTTGTCTGCGTAACTATAGAAAGCAGCCAGGTGCTCTTCCGCAGTTACGTCCCCTTCCCTGGTAAACTTGGGCATGTATTTCAAGTAATCTCCAGTAGGGAGAGGATTCATAGGATGGGGTAGAACTAAGGGAGCATATCTGGCAGCGACTATGGCGTCCATTCTATTCAGAGGGGGATTAGCACCAACCATAGGAATATTAGGTGGAGGAGAATTGGGAGGAGAAGGAGTTCGTGAAGGGGCTATTGGGAATGAGTCCCAAAGCGGAGTGGGAAACAAGAGGGGATTTAAGGAGAAGGCTAATGAGCTCAAGTCAGCAGGTGCTTCTCTTTGCACAGGAGTAGTAAATATAGGAGTGGGGAAATCTTCTATGGTCCCAGGTCTGCGCGAAGGTATAGTTTCAGGGGAGAGGGGAGTGACAAGGTCTTGTCCCTCCGGTCCCAGACCAGGAGAGGAAAACTCAACAGGAACACTCCTGAAATTTAGGAAACTGGAAACTTCAGAAACAGGTCTGTCGAGGAACTGAGGAGGAGAAAAAGGAGTTCCCACAGAAGGATATGGTGGATTACCTGGTTTGGTGGTGGACGCTTCTTCTTCAGAGGCCTTTCCCTTTCTGAGCATCGCCTCTGGATTTGCTTCAGGCGTAGCTAGAGGCAGCTGTGGATGAGACTGCATATGCCTGCCTCTGAAATCCACAATTAACACGACAGGCTCGCCACATTGGAGTCGTCACAATGGAGTCGCCAGGTGCACAACAACAATCTTGATAATTCTGATATCTGATGCACCTTCATAATCAGTTGATCATTGTCGTTCAATCCTGGGGAAAATATTCAACTTCGTCCCCGGCAAAGGCGCCGGAAATGTTAGCGTCAGAAGCCACCCCTGGATTGCTTGCAGGAGCAGAGCCCAATGCCCATCAGTTTTATGTCATGATTTGTTTAATGGGGTGATCGAATGGGTAAAGACCCGAGAAGATATAGCTTTAACTTAGGAGATTGGGCCTGGTATGTAGAAAGCAAGGGAGGTCTTGATCCAACTTTTGTCAGTAAATGATTAAAGGGTGGTAGAAGGAAGACTTGTGAGAAGGGCGAGCAAGACCGCCTTGGGCATCTTCGAAAGTTTGAGGATGAAAAACTCAGAAGCCAAGATCCTCTTGGTCCGAAGCTTCTAGGAGCTGAAGAGTGACTCAACTGGATCCTCCAATTCTAAGTCGTTTAGCGCTACGAAAATAACAGGAACCGATTAGAAACAATGTAACTGTTACAATGATCCAACCTACATCATCCTATAACAACTATAAATCGACTGGATTCTCTAATTCCGAGATGTTCTAACACAGTATACAAGAGATGGAAAAGAGGATGACATCCATAAAGTAAGAAGTCTCAAATGACTTATACATTAACCAGAGTGACCAACGCTTCATCAAAACTTTACAATCGGGAGCTTTGCTCAACCATCGATACTTACAAAATACAAAGACTGAGTCTATATACTCAGGAAAATTCACCTCACAGAGGCATGCCCAGTCACCCAAGGCTTGGTGTCCCTTCAATCGATCTTCAGGCCGAAGTCCTTCGTCAGACGTCTCCTTAATTTCGCATGGGATTTGCAGGGGAGGTAGCTGAAACATTAAAGGTCAACATGGCGTGTGCAGACTTCTCTGTCTAATCAAGGACTTCGGCATGGCTTCTCTGGAAAAATAAATACACAGAACCCCTTCGAGCAGATCACTTGCCGGACCCTCCATACCTCACACTTAATGAATGAAAAGAGGTTTCATCCACCCGTTCCTGCCTTCATTTACTCCAAGCAGAAACCAGAAGCAGAATCGTATTCGATGGCACCTGTAAATTGCGATAATCCCTTCGGCGACTAGACTTGACACCTTTGGCCCCTTTTCACATAGCTCCTTTCTTTCTTGGTGACCAAGGGATGTGACCCTGTGCTATTATTCCCATAAGTGCTTTCGGCGTTCGCAAATAGGAAGGAGCTGATCCTTTCTTATCATAGTCGCGATGGGAGAAACGCCGAAATAGCGCAATAGGGCACCATGCATTCTTGAAATCTGACGGTCCTCAGCTCACCCGACGCTGCTATGGGCCCCAGGTCCTGGATGCTCTCGTTACTTCACGCATCAGGGATACGACAATGCCACACTTTGCTCCTTGAACTTGCGATGGGCGAATCGGCGAGGAGCTCAATCACGCGCCAGGTGTCTGCTTCAGATGGACGATTGAGACTGCCCCTTGATACTATGGGCCCAACCCTGGGCACTTTCGGCGCTTCGGGGTTCGGGGTTTCGCGATACAAAGTGATAGGAAACTTTTACCCTTCGAACTTGCGATTGCCAAAAACTGACGCGGCCAGATCTTGCACCACGCATCCTTAGGATGAATGGACGAGGGGGAATTCGATATTTAAAAGGGAGCCGCCCTCATTTACAGCTCGCTTGAAGTCACTCAGTGCTAGGACCATGGGCTCGGCTCCAAAGGCGCTTTCGTCATTTCGTCGATGGGCGATCTCAACTACAACGAATGGGAGGCTCCTTGTTTCCCAAAACTCCTCGATACACCGACTGGAAGCCACCTGTCCCAATTGGATTGAACGACCCAGATTTGTCTTGAATTATTGGAGCTACCTCTTTCATTAATCTCGGGGCAACTTGGCAACCCCGAAATCTCGACGACCATTGATCATCTTTATAGGTGGATCTCGGTGGCCGTCAACAAAACTTCGCCCATTCACTCGAATTGTAACTGAAAGGAGGTTCCTCCGTGTTGCGCTTGGGCACTTCCCAGGCAATCCTGCAGACCTGTGTACCTTTGTGCCATGATACCAAAATTGTTGCTAACACAAAGCTCAGGCTATGTTGCAGTAGTTAAGTGCCAGTATAGTCGAGTATTGGGCACATGCGGTAGGGATAAGAGAGATTCAATCGGCCCCGATGGAACATTATAGATTCCCATACGCCAACACCTGTGAGGATCTATTCATCAAGTGGTCGGAGTACGAGAAAAGTCACCCTCTTAAGTGATATCTTGAGATGACTCTTAGAAAAACTGACAGAAAAGAGCGCCATGTGGTGAGTTTTGTTTTACCTAGTTGCACTTTAGTAGTTATTTTTAGTTAATTTTATGTTATAAATAAGAGCATTGACTGGTTAGTTAAGGGTCGATGGTTGTTGCAAGAAAATCTCATGTTTTGTTTTGTTAAGAACTATTTTAGAGATGCCTTTAATTGAGAAGTCCTTTTGGGACTAGAGACAAAGTTGTGTTTTCATCAAATGCATGTATGATTGGATGTGGAGAAGAATGATTTATTATTTCATTTCATGAATGGATGCAGTAATGAGTAAGAGTTATTAAATCTATTGATAAGTTATCTAATGCAATGTTTTACAGTTCCAGTCTTTAATGATGAAAATAAGTTGTTGTGTTATTATGTGATTAATGATTAGAGTTGAGTGAATTATTTTACTTGCCATTGTTCATCACATGCATGTTTTCTTTTGATAAATTGTATCTCAGTCAGTAACTGAAATATCCGCACGATTAACATATTAGTATTAGGCATGTGGTAGACGATCAATGTCTGCATGCTAGGGTGTACGGGTTATCCCAAGATCAGCCTCTCCTTGAGTAATTAAGTTTGTTCCTATTTTGTTGCCTGGTTGGTTTATGTCGGCCCTATATTATATCAGTCCCACCTAAGATAAAATTCAAAAAAGAGAACATCTGAACCGAAGGAGAAAGCCTTCACAAGAAAACGTAAAGCCCATCGATTATTTTGGCCGGATTGCAAAATTTGGAGAACCATTCCACTATTAAATGCTACAGAGTCTAATTGGGCCTCGATGGCGGGTTTGGTTCCTGCTGTTGAGTTAAAGGGATTTGGGACCCATCAACAAAATTGGTGCTAGAAGGAGGTCCTGAAGAATGAATGGTTGAATACATATTTCACATAATATCTCAGACAACCTGTAGATTCAAAACAACCCACATGCATGGCTATTCATTCCCAAGACAACCCACACACATTGAGTACTTCTGAAATGAGTAACTCACCCCAAGATGAGGAAGGATACCTATACCCGAACATACCTTACACTCTCCCTCACGAGGAATTGAATCAATTCAGAAGAATCACAAGAGCATACGCCCGACAGAAAGATGCGTTGTCCTTAGCTCTGATACTCCCTCGAAGAAAACAAGTAAGCATACTAGTGGTCGATACCCCTGACCAATTTTTTGTGCACACAGTAGAAGACCTGATAGATTTCGCTCTCACCGAAATGGAACATCCTCTTAATTTAATCCCTGAAATGCCAGCCAACAACGTCTCTGAGACAGACGATTTTTTGGAAGAAGGGTTTAACTCAGAACATTTAGTTTCAGGATCTTAATATATGGAAGATCATAATGACCATGACGAAGAGAGGGGAAACCCACCACAAAACAATCAACCTTGGTTGGCGAGAGATGCTTTGGCCATCCCTAGATGAGTACATAACCTTCCCCGACATCCAGAGAAGTTACTTCCTAAATTTGACCCCGAAACCTCAGGATTGCCTGAAGACCATATCAAGAAATTCATACTAGCTATCAGACTTATGAATGTCCAACATGAAGACGTAGTTTGTAGGATTTTCCCCTACACTTTTGAGAATTTAGCTTCCACATGGTATTTTAAATTACCTGTAGGATCCATAACTAGTTGGACGAAGTTTCAAAAAGATTTTATGGATAAATTTGCAGAAGAAACTACTACAGGAGCTTTGATGGATGAGTTGTTCGCCGCCACCATGAGTTCGAAGGAAAGGGTCAAAGAATTTAATCAAATATTTACCACCATCTTAAACAAATTCCAGCCTGAAGCTAAACCTACTCAGGATTTGCAAATCGAAATATATGTTAATGCTCTCCTAGCTTCTATTTCCATGTTTGTGAAGAGGGCTGCCAAACGAACCCTGGATGAGAACTTTGAATAAACCAAAATGATAGAGTTCCAAATGAAAGGACGCAAAGAAAGTTAGGTCTCCTTAGTTAAGAAAGAAGCTCATCCTTCTCCCCAGAGAGGACTGTTTCTTACTAGATCCCCAGGGGAACAAGTAGAACAAGCTCCTGAAAAGGGAAGTGGGGACATAGAGGACCTACAATGCATGGTCAAAAAGCTATCAAATGAAATCATAGACATGAAGAAAAGTGCAGGGGAGGGAAACCAAGGCAAAAGTCCCTATAATCCTTTCTTTAAAAGGAATCCACCGTTCAAATCCATTGAACCTCCCCCAACCAACTTATACATCGATCTAGGAAATGTAGCATCCGACTTTTTCTTCACTTATCACCAAGAGAACCACTCTAAAAGAGACTACCCTCAATGGGTACATGCCATGAATTTGATGGCTAATCAATTTCTAGATGAGGTATCCCTAACAGAACAACCAAGCGGGTCAACTATAAATATCATCGATTAGGAAGAGGCTGACCCATCGGAAGAAACAACCATATTGATATGGGATTCTGATTTATCGATGCCTCCCGATGACCAATGTGAAGTTTAGGAACCACCCACATAAGTCTTGGCTGTGCAAACACGAAGTAGGGGTCAATTGGTCTAAGAAAACCTTACTACTACCCAAACTTTGGGAGGGAAACCAGCCCCCGATCACCTGAAAGAACCTTTTGCTCCCCGAAGAAACCCTATAAACATTGATACACGGGAATCGCCCAAGATGGATTACAACATAGTATAATATTTGAAGAAGTTAAAGGCTAATATATCAGTTATGGATATATGTAGAATCCCTTAACAAAAGGACTTCCTGTTACAAGCTTTGAAATCAATAGAAAATCCTATGACAAGCACTAATCAGGGAAGGAATCCAACTCCCACAGATCTAGGGAATAAGACAACTGTGAACGCCTGCTATGAAGATAAGAAGGGAAAACCTTTTGTCCCACCGTTCCTCTTAATGTTTGAAGTCTTCAACAGAAACCTCCATAACTGTTTGGTTGACTCAGGAGCATCTTTTAATGTTATGCCCTTGTCTATTTGAAAAAAATTAAACAACGTTCCTCTCAAAAGCGATAAACATGTAATACAACTAGACAGAACCCAAGTGAAAGTCATGGGAGAACTCAAATATGTAATGATCAGAATAGTGACACATCCTATATTTGTGCAAGTGATTGACATCATTGTAGTAGATATCCTAGAAGCTTATGGATTATTATTAAGTCGAGATTGGTCTGAGAAGTTAAATGGATACTTTAGTACAGAATGGGCTCACCTTTTGTTACCATTAAAGGGGCACACAAACATGATCATGATCGATAGGGAAAGATATATAAAACATACTGTCACCGACTTAGAAACCCGAAATGAACCCTCGTCGACAGATTTCCCTGTGTTAGGAAATTATTCTCGTGATTCTGACTTTGGAAATTTCTCCCCTCTCCCATCTAATGTTTCCCTTACCCAAAACTCTGAAATGGTTTTTCAAGAGGAATTGCTGACGACAGTGGAAGCAACCCTTTTCTGCCAAGAACCTGCGTTAGAAATCACAAAACAAACAGGAGGAAAAGAGGAAAGTGTCAGGAAAGAAGAAGCTAATATATTTCGCCCACAAGTTTGGACCTTATACTTTGATTGCTCTAAATCGCGAGAAGGGTCTGGGGCAGAGTGCATCCTCATTAATCCAAAAGGTAAACGACACTTTCTATCATGTAGACTTGAGTTTGAGTGCACAAACAATACTGCCTAGTATGAAGCTCTAGTTCAGGGGCTAAAGAAGGCTAAAGAAATCCAGACCTAAACATCAAATAATTGAAGGTTTTCAGAGATTCTAAAATCATTGTTAGACAAGTAAGGAATACTATACATTGCAATTCTCTGCACCTAAAGAATTACCAACAGAAAGTGCACAGGTTAATATAACATTTTGAATCTTTCAATGTTACAACAATTCCCAGAGCAAAGAACATTCTTGTTGATTCCCTAGCCACTGCTGCCTCAAGGCTGTCACCTCTAGAATATTATGAAGCCTCACGGTTCACTGTGGAGCTACTCTACAAACCATCGGTGCCCAACAACATTTATAATTGGAAGGTCTTCGAAGGAGATGAATAGATCATAAACTTTCTGACTAACCAAGATAATTTCAAAGATTTGGCTATTGACGATGAAGTATTTCAGGAACAATCAACAGAGACTGATCCTCGGACAGTTCAACCAATTGAAAAATTGAAGTATCACACAATTCCGAAGAGAATAGCCAATTTAGAAAACCTTTTTGATCTAAAAGAAATATTTAAAGGGTCAAAAAATGCAAAGACCGGTAGTTCCTATCCCATGCATGAAACTATAAATCTCGGAACCCTGAAAACCCCCAAAACAAGAAAATATATAAAGAGGAAAGGAAGGCCTATCTCAGACTTTTCAGATAATATCAATATGTCTTTGCATGGTCCTACCGAGATCTGAAAACTTATGATACCCATATCATTCAACACACTATCCCTTTAAAACCTGAAGTGAAACCCTTCCAACAGAAGCTTCGAAAGAATCACCCTTCCCTAGAACCTCTCATGTGTCAGGAATTGAAGAAACTTTTGGATGCCAAAATTATCTTCCAAGTCAGACATTCTGCGTGGGTAGCAAATTTGGATTCGGTGAGGAAAATGTCAGGAGAAATCTGCTTATGCGTAGATTTTAGGAACCTCAACAGAGCTTTAGAAAAAAGACAACTACCCAGTCCCACCAATGGAGCAATTCTTGCAGATCGTATCTGGCTATGAGATTTTCTTGTTACTGGATGGTTTCTTGGGTTACAACCAGGTTCTGGTTTCAGAAGAGGACCACTTGAAAACTACCTTCCGAATTAAGTGGGGAACCTTCACTTACAAACACATGCCTTTTGGGTTAATCAATGCAGGAGAAACCTTCCAGAGGGCTATGGACGTGGCATTTCAGGACTAATCAACAAGTGTGTAGTAGTTTATTTGGACGACGTAATTGTGTATTCAAAGAACAGAGAAGATCACATCCAACACTTAACCCAGATTTTCGAAAGGTGTAGGAAATACGACATATCCTTAAACCCTAAGAAAACTATTTTCAGTGTCGAGGAAGGTAAGTTGTTAGGTCACATTATATCTCAAGCAAGGATCCGCATAGACCCAAAAAGAATTAAGGCTATACCACAGCTTCCATTACCTCACAACAAAAAGGCTATGCAGTCGTTCTTCGGGAAAATCAATTTTGTGAGGAAACTCACCCCCGATTTCGCGGAAACTGTCAAACCCCTACAAAAAATGATTCATAAGGATGCTGAGTTTAAGTGGGATGATGAACGAAAGAAGGATTTCAACAACATTAAGACCGCAATCTCTCAAGCCCCAGTGCTGCAAAGTCCCGATTTCAACAAACATTTATTCCTCTATACTTTCACCTCCGACCAATCATTAGCCACGGTATTAACTCAGATGGATGATGACAAGAAAGAAGCCCTGGTATCGTTCATGAGCACTAACCTTCAAGGTGCCAAACTAAATTAGCTTGCTATGGATAAACAAGCATATGCGGTTTATAAGGCAACAAAACATTTTAGATCTTACATCCTCAAGAACCATACCAAAGTAAGCGTCCCTCACCCCACAATCCAATCCCTATTTACTCAACAAGAGATGGGGGAAAGAAGAGGGAACTGGACGGAAGTAGTCCAAGAATTTGATCTAGATATAAAACCTGCTAAATTGGTTAAAGGACAAGGGTTATGCAAACTGGTAGCCGAAGCTCAAGACCGAGTAAATGAAGACCCCGGATGGGAGAATGAAATGGCATTATGGGGTGGTGAAGCTTCATACATTTCCCCAGGACAAGAGTCTTGGTATGAGAAATTGAATTATCTCCTGTATCATGGGACTTGCCCAGAAAACATAAACCCTAGGGAAAGGAGAGCTCTTAGGTTAAAATCCACACAGTATCACCTCATAAATTCTGTACTCTTCCGGGTTAATTATGATTGGGTACTTTTAAGATGTCTCGAACGTGAAGATGCAAACAAAGTTGTGAAGGAGCTCCATGATGGCCCTATCAGTGGAAATTTTGCAGAAGACACCACCGCTCATAAGATACTAAGAGCTGGCTATTATTGGCCCACTTTGTTCAAGGACGCTCACACATATGCTAGAAACTGTAAAACTTGTCAAATAAGTGCTAGGAGGGAGAAGAGAGAAGCTGTCCCACTCCAACCGATGACCATTTCTAGGCCTTTTGAGCAATGGGGGTTAGATATAATAGGATAAATTACACCAAGTTCTTCAAAACAACATAAGTACATACTTATTTCCACTGATTATTTCACAAAATGGGCAGAAGCCATCCCTCTGACTCATGTAAATGAGAAGGTGGTAATCCAATTCTTAGAACAACAACTAATCACAAGATTCGATGTCCCTTCTGTCCTTTTTTTTGATAATGCAACTTACTTTTCTTCCACCCTATTAATGGAGTTTTCTCTAGACAAAGGAATCATAATTAGATACTCCACAAACTATTATCCACAGGGAAACAGAGTGGCATAATCAACTAATAAGAACCTGGTAAGAATATTAAAGAAAACAGTTGCAGACAACTAGAGAAATTGGCATAATCTACTCCATAACGCCTTATGGGCCAATAAAGTTACACCCAAGGAAGTTATAGGGAATTCCCCATACTTTGTATTATACAGATAGGAAGCCATTCTCTCGAACGAGCTTTATCTTCCATCTCTTCAACTTGCTCAGGAGTCTAGAGGACAACCTTCATCAATCTTACAACAAAGAATTGACACCCTGCTCATGTTAGAATAAGAAAGGGAGAATGATAAGTCAAATTTCGTAGCCCACCAACAGATAGTTAAAAGGTGGTTTGATAAACATAAGGCTAAAGAGAAGAATTTTGAAGTAGGAGACCTAGTCCTGAAGTGGAACATAGAAAATGAGCCTAAAGGCAAACATTCTAGGTTTTAGAATCTATGGCTCGGACCTTTCCAAGTGGTCAAGAAAATTGGGTTAGGCACATATCGACTAAAGAAACTGAGGGGGAACCTGATGCTCTCCCAGTGAATGGCCAAGCCCTAAAACAATATTTTCATTAAAAAAAAAAAAAAAATGTGTTTATTTTAGATGCGTCGATTTATCTTTTTGCATTTATACTTTTTGTTTTATCTTTTTGCAATCATGCTTCTAAGCTTTGAAAGATTGTGTTTAATCAAGACAATGGTTAACCTCAAATCGCAACATGGAGAAATCTCTTCCTAAATCGACGCTCACATACAAACACAAGAAACGTTGAGGAACCTGCAGTTGTTTCAAGGGATTCTATATCTAACCTGTGCAGATGAACAACTTTGGAGAAATGCGGAAGTGTCTGCTTAGTGGTTTGGTAAGACCTTAAGAGAAAGAAGGAAAGTTGGAAAGGACTACATGCACCTCAGAGACAGAGCTAGTGAGTTTCACTTTAACCACCTCATATTTTTGCAAATAACAGACGTCCACCTCTCCCGCTCGCTCAGGGAATTGTGATGAAATAAAAGTCAACTATATCAATGAGCACACAGTAGAAGAGGGTATGCAGATATCTCCGCCGGGGATATGGATGCTCGCTGGAAGCGGAGCAAGGTCTGTGACGTCGGGGTGACTCCACCGAGGCTATGGATGCTCGTTGGCAGCGGAGCAATGCCGTAGAAAATGAATGAGGGTAACTAAAAGGCTTAGTGCTAGTGAATGCTTTACTAGACTCTTGTCAAAAGGGGAATGAGTCAAGGTTACAGGAAAATAAGGTGGGATAAAGGTTAAAAAACCCCACAGGCAGGCCCAGATGCATCAACCGGGGAAATTTCAAATGCAAAGGTAAAAGAAGCTCTGATGAAAACTAATTAAATTCTTAATCAACTTCTGCATCAGTCGAGCCCGAGGAAGGAACAAAGTTTCTTCTTTCACCTAGTAAGTCACCATTTGTTGAGCACTCTGTTATCAACCCATAAGTTATGGGAATCAACTCGTGACTGGGATATTATCTGTCTCTAGTATTTTTGTTGACAAATGATTTTTCATTCTGCAAATAATTTGAAAAGAAAAAAAAAAAAGAAAAAAGAAAAAAG
>ML798832.1:20808-33014 GCA_009831015.1 Picea engelmannii
GAAAAGAAAAAAGAAAAAGAAAAAAGAAAAGAAAAGAAAAAAGAAAAGAAAAGAAAAAAAAAAAGAAAAAAAAGAAAAAGAGGGCATAAAAGAATTGAAATAAAGGCCCCATGCAATAATAGTAACTTGGCCATACCTTTCAAGCATGGCCAAGTTCTTTTTAAATTTGATGTTGATAGGGTAGTGAATGATTTGACTAAACAGTTTAATCTTAGCCAAAGTGTCTGGGTTAGATTAGTGAATAAATCTGGCTAGACTGTCTAATCCTGGTCAGATAGCCCTAGGGTAGAGTAATTTCTTAACCGAACAGTTTAATCTGGGTTAACTGTCATAGGAAGATAGGTTAGCATGTAGGTTAGTTGTTTCATTGTTTCACTCCAATAAAGCCAGCTTGATGTAAAATGTCGCACCATGTGTCAAATTCCTAAAGGATAGTTTGGTCGAAGCCCCCATGGTGGTGTCTCTTTGAAAATTTGGGGAAAAAACCCATAAAATGCATTTATCCTAAGTTTTCCCCCAACGAATGTGTTCTCCGCTCCCAGTTTATGCTCCATGCACTTTTCGACGGTCTCGATTGCGGCACACAGAGCATTCTGGACCCCCCCGACCGTTCTGCTTTTAACCAGGGGGGGGTCTGGAATCGGTGATAAGACTTGCGTAGATCTGGACGGTCTAGGACCGAGCGCATAAATCAACGGTCCAGATTTGATTCTGGACCCCCTCGTCCATTCTGCCTTTAACCGAGGGGGGGGTGGGGTCCGGAATGAGTTATAAAAGGCGCGTTAAGATTTGCGGCCAGGAAACGGGCGCGTAGATCAATGACCCTAATTGGATTTCGGATCCCCCCTGATGATCTGCTTTTAACCAAAGGGGGGGGGTCCGGAATGGCCATTCTCATCTGGCGGGTCGCTCGTCATACGCGGCGTCAATATATTTTCCCCGAAGTCTCGTCACCGTCTGCTATCTGATAGCCACCGTCACTTATGAACGTCATCTTCCACTTGTTCCCGAGTTATGTCCCATCTCATAACTGCTGTCAGTCCCCTACCCCCTTTCACTCATGACCAGCCCCTTATTGCGACTTTTACCTCCAATCCCTAGCCGCCACATCACCCGTTCGTATTTTTCAGCCACTGTCACCTGCCATCTCACCCCCAAGTGGCCCGTTGTCCATTTATTACGGGATAACACACCCGTTATCCTACTGACCTGTCTCCCGTGCTCAACCGACCCCAGTTTTGAATAAAACTACCGTTATTCCCCCTACATTCGCTATTCACCCATTGCACTAGAAAATTTACCTCTTACTCCTCCATTGCATTTCCATCGCCCTCGTCCACAGTCAGTCGACCCCACTAATTTTGTGTTTATTGCAGGTACTGTTGCAGAGATGGTGCCAAAGCCCAGACAAGCAGAAGGAGAGGAAAATCCTTTTCTCCCGCCTCCCGTCGACCTGGACAAGATCCCATTGGTTTACAAAGACCGATTGATCGCAGATACCCAATGCGATTTCGATTTCTCAGACCTCCAATCATGGCTCAGGGAGGTTTTCCTGGACCAAAGCGATGAAATTGGAATCTGGGAGTCCAATTTACCCCTTTACCTTTTTCCCCAGATCCACCATTTTCCCGAATTCGCCCTCAAATGCCAAGCTCATTATATTCCCGAACAGAGGGTCGTGGTCTCCTCATCCGGGGACACCCTGTTCTTCATCACGCCCGAAGACATAGACCAAATGATGCAAATTCCCCGTGCTGACTCTGCGTCTCCTTTCAACCTAGAAATCCTTACAGAGCTGTATCCAAATATGACTTTTCCCCAGAGAGCTCAAATATTCGAGCTTTTCCTTCCCACCTCCGCTCAATTCCCTTCCACAAATCCCCCTTACCCATCGTCCATGTTCTCCATCAAGGGAAACCAGGTCATTTCCTCCCTTTGTGCTCTGTTAGGGTACTATTTCGACCAGTGGGTAGATGAGCCCATTCTGGGTTTTCTATCCATTTTCTCCACTGATGAAAAGCCCACCACCCAGTTTGATTTCAACACCTTCTTGGCAGATAATATTCATGAACAGTTCATGAATTTTGGCATGGAAGGCATGTTCAGATACTCGACTATATTGGCATACATGTTTGTGTTCTATCAAACAGATAAATTCAGTTTTTCCATGCAGAAAATGGATGCAAATGGAAGGCCTCAGCCAGTCACAACATGGACCTCTTTGTTGAAGCATAACTCCATAGAATACAACTTCAAATCATTCATCGATCTGTTCTACCACCCTGTGGTAAGCATGTTGAGAAGCAGGCCCGAGCCTCGAATAAACGACGAAGTCCAGAGAATCTTGCATCTCTCGGACAACACAAAGACCGGGGATTGGTACCTGTATCAAAACCACACTGAGATCAAAGTGTTCGGCTGCGAGTTGGCACCCTACAAGCTGCCCAAATATGTGTCGGTAAGAATATTTTCTTTAGAATACATAAGGCAGATCATGAATTTAGATGATATTCATTTCGTATCATTAAAGAAAAAGAAGCAGCTTCGAATCAAGGGGCAGATTGGCTCCTTCATCTGCAACAGTCATGGCACTAGAGAAGAAGATGACAGGATGTTGAAAGAAATGAAGTTCTTTATGAGTTTCCCATGGCACTATGACCCATGCGGGATCATTTCAGAAATGCGGGTGAAAAATAAAAACATCCCGTATGTTCATGAGTCCAAGCCTGAGATTGAAAAATTCGCCAATCAGACAGTGTGGGTGCCTGACACCTTGATCGAAGTGGAACAACAGGTTCCCCTGACCACCGTGCCACAAACTACTACACCACAGGTCCCTAAGGAAAAAAGGCCTAGACAAGAATCATCTCTGCCTGTCACAGAGGTGTCGTCCGAAGAGTTCCAGTTGCACACTAAGAGGCCCAAGACAACCACAGTTCCCGGCCCTATGGGGGAGAAAGAAGCCCCGCCTACCATAGTGTTCAAGTCTATCATTCCATCTTTCTGCTCAAGCCTACATAAAGACATCACCCCAGCAGTGCCAAAGAAATCCTCAGACTCCCCACTGGACACTCAGCCGGGCAAGACTGGGCCCAAGTTGAGCATTTTTGAGAAGTACGAGCTGATTAAGAAAAATAATTAGACTCTTACCAGCAGTACCTATGCTCAGTTTCGGAAGTAGACGTCAACTGCGCAGCATAGACTGCTATCTGCATTTGACACAGAAAAAGGTAGGATGCACATGGCCTTCCTCCAGGCGCAGGTACCGGACCCCAAGGTGATTACAGATTACAAGAGGGCCACCTTCGAATTCCAGACGAAGGACGTGCACCCAACAGATCAGATGGATATACACAAACAGATAAGGGAGATGGTATTCCATACATTGGCACATGCTTCTGCTTCTGCAGCCAAATTGCAGGTGTCGCTCAACAATGCTCAAACGCAGCTCAAGCTGGAGAAGATATCATCCTTTGTGAAGGACAATAGAATCAAGACTTTGGAGGAGCTGGTCCTCAAGATCGGCTATGATCCTTCGAACGTCAAAGCTGCAGAGGAGATGATTAAAAAGAAGAATGCAGACATCGCCTGCTTGAGGAAACAACTGAAACTCTCACCCACAGAGGACTCACAGGCGAAGGAGATAGCAGAGAAAGAAGGCGAGAAGGATGAAATGCTCACGCTGCTCATGGAGCAGAATGCACAACTCAAAGAAATTGAAGCTGAGATGGAGAGATTATTAAAAGAAAAGGAGCAGATGAAGCCAATGGAAGTCATTCCATTAAGTGCCATTCCGATTTCAGGAGCAAGCACAACAGCGGTAACAACAATCCCATCTGCAACACCAGTGACACCAAAAGAGGGGACAACCGACCTCGCCAAATCCATGGAAAAGATGAACCTGCAAGAGACAGAAATCAACAGACTTAAGAAGGAAGTTGAGAACCTCCAGGAACTCAAAACTTCTTTCCAGACCAGTCTCTCCAAAGAAAAGCAGGTAACTGAGCAGCTCAAGAAGGAACTACAACAACTCCAAAAGCAAACAGTGGTAGGGAAGACTTTGGCTGAGGTCAAAGAGAATGTATGGACATACATCACAAAGTCCATAAATGAGATATGGCCCATGATCCAAATTATGTTTGAACAGAATGAGTTGGTCCAAAGGAGCAAACAAGCCATTGAGAAGATCAGAATAGAATTGGGAGATAGACCAACTCAGGCAAATTATATCATCAAATTCCTCAATTCTAAGACCAGAGAAGAGCTAGAAGAGTTGAAGATTGAGGAAAGAACAGAGACCATCCTTGAGGTCAAAAGAGTTTTGACCAAGAGAGGATTAATGCTTCAACTGGAAAAAAAAGTTCAGAGCATGGAACAGGGAGTACAAAGGTTCTTCAGCAAAATCGAGGTTCTCCAGAAGAAAGGTCTCCCCGGTGTGAAGGTTATTAATGATAAACTGATGACACTCCCAGATTACAAAAAGAGACCATCTAAAGTGTCTAAGAACAGTTCAAAGTTTGCTGGCATACAAGGGAGCATCACCGGCAAAGCATTCCTGGATGCTCTTCAGTTGGACATCAGTATCCAACATGAGATTCGATACATATTCCTCACTAAGCCCACATTCGCCAAGTATAAGGAAATGGACGAAGTGTATTGGAGACTACTCAAAGTCACTGTTCCTAGTCATCTCAGATGGGAGGAACTCTGCGATCTGCTCGATTAGCAGATGAGCTGTCCAGGTCCAGTCACCTGTCCAGTCAGATGAGGTCGTGCAAAGGCTTCATCAACGGTCTACCCAGAAATTCCGCATGCAATTGCACCAAGTCATCAAGCAGTTTGATTAGTTAAATTAGTTAGGCTAAAAATAGAATTAGCATGTCCTGATCAGTTATGAAAGGAACATTTGTAATTTGAGTTATAAATACTTCACCTTTCAAAGTATTGGGGGTGGTTGATCTTCACACCCTGACGCTATCAGACTGTAACATTTTTTGAAGAGATCTACCATTAATAAAAAGGAGGCACTTTTACAGGATTCTTGCGTGTATTCACTGGTGATGTTTACTCTCTAAGTTGAATGTTATTCTTGCTTTGTGATCATATTGTTTTCTGAAACTAATCTTTAAGAGTAACGAATGTTGCAGGATTTATCTTGGATACCCTGTTTCGAACTTGAAAGATTTTAGTGTTTATCTTCTGGTGTTTTCAATTAAGGAATTCTTAACTGCTTCTTAGTTGAATTTATCTTTCTCACCTTTTCTTCTGCCCATCATTTAAGCTACTAAAAGATCCAGTGAGTATATTATCTCGCCCTGTAGAAATCTTCCTTTGCGTTGCTGGTTTGTATCTCATGTTTATTATAACATAGACGCCATAGCCCAATGGAGGTGTAGACTGTCTCAACCAATTCAAAAAACACTTTGACAACAAAACCTACCTATTTCTTTACCTAGCCTAATATCTAAAATTGAAAACATAGATAAATCATATAGAGAGATCCCTCTCTGAAGCTGGAAGGGCTAGATCCCAACTTTAAAAGTGGTTGGATAAAGTTACCTTTGTAGATTTCTTCTTTTTCAACCTCTAGGAAATTTACCAAGTGCTAACATAATGGCGACTCCACTGGGGAAGAACTAAAAATTGATAATTTCACGTTTTCTTTCCCCTAAAAAGAACGTTCAAATTTGAAAAGAAAATAACGTTTAGAGGTTGATCAAACTTTGTACATATTATTTTCAGACCCGCAAAATTAAAAAATATATATATAAAAAACCAAAAAGAGTTCTGGCTCCCAAGAATGTTCATACTCGATCTCATCCAAACCTAGAACCCGCGATAGTGATAGATAACCCCGAACGGTTGCTCAGGTGAAAGACCTTAGCTGCTGGTTCAATGAGTCATATTCCCCTTCATAAGTATCCTTCCTTTTCAAAGAAGCATGTTGCCTCTCAAAACTTTGACCTCGATACTTTTCCACAATGAAGCCTGGTTAGAACACGACCCGACAGTTTTGTGACTGAAATCGTCTCTGACCCAACTGTGTTGCAACCCCTAACCCCCGAAGTTTAGTCTCCCACAACTAAACCTCAAATCACTCCCTCAGCACTATCTAGTCCCTCCTCATCTTCTTCTTCAGTTGCTACCTCGCCGACCATCCAGGTTGTCGTCCCACCTCCTCCACCCATCATGGCAGCTCGATATGCTCCTCTGGTGTTGGCTGCGCCACTACATGCCATGCCCCAAGACTATCAAACTAGACTCCCACAGTTCGATGCAACATGATCTTTAAACACCCAACAACATGTCGACAAAATGAATGATTATTTTGACCTGAAAGAAGTTGATGAGGCTGACATTCAAATGTGATTGTTTGCACAAAGTTTGACAGGTGACGTCAATAAATGGTACAAATCTTTACCTGCCGCCTCAATCCCTGACCTTATCGCTTTTCAAAGGAGTTTTCTCTACAGATGGGAAGTAAAGAAAAACCCTCTCCAAATACCATCAGAATTCGAGAATATAATAAGAAATCAAGGTGAGACGGTACAAGATTACTACACCCGTTTCAACAACCTGTACAATGCAATCCCAACTGAAATCAAACCTCCACAAGGTCTAGCATTGATTAAATTCCCTGATGGATTTGATGCCGACATGTCATACCAACTAAGAGAAAGAAATTCTGCCACCCTGAAGGACATGCAGAAAAGTTCTATAAGTGTGGAGGCCAATCTATTGGAAAAAAGGGCACGTCAGAGGTTAGAAAGGAGAGTCACAATTAAATAAGAACCTTCCACGTCAAACACAGATTCCAAATTGGATTCTTTGGCCAAAGCAGTGGAACTAATGCTGGAAAGATTGACTGTGTCAGACAGATATCCTCCAAGAGACAACACACCTACTCCTAAGGTTCAAAATCCCAACTTCAGGAGAAACCCTCCTCAAATCAGACAGAGAGACCCTAGGGATCAAAGAGAGTAGAGGGGCCCAGATCAACAGATTAGACCTCCCCTGCAAGAAAACTATGCTGATGAAGGGGGGGAAGTGATTGAGGAATTGGAGGACACTCACATCAACCTCATGGGCATTCATGACAACGAAGCTATCTTCCTTATCCAAGAAGAGCATGAACTCTTTCTTCTAAATCAAACAAAAGTAAGTGAAGAAGCTGAAGATGCAGAACAACAGGCCTTTGAAAATGCTATTTTGGAGGTACACCGTCAGTACAATCTGCGGAGTAAGAAGACAGAATGGAATTCCCCAAAAAAGATGACTGAAACACAGAAGGTAGTCGAGACCAAGAAGACCCCTGAGCCATCTACTGAGAAGACTCCTGAGAAGACTACTTCTGAGAAGACTCCTGAGAAGAGTAAATCCGACGCTCTCGTGAAGAAAAACCTCACCATTCTGAAAAGGCCATCACAGCCCGAGGTTTCACCTATTAATCCACCAAGTACTTCTGAGCAGAAGAATTTGGTGGACAAACTAGAAATGATGAGCCAAGGCAGAGCTCCTACACCCTTTAGCCTGGAGGGGGATTTGGCCAAAATAAAAATTCCCATCCCACTTACAGAGTTGATGAACAGAGGCAGTTATCGTTCACACGTGATTAAAGCACTGGCCATTGAACCTGACATAGGCATGAAGGCCTTAACCATTGGATCAAAAAGTCATTCACACACTGTGAACCTTACTGATGATCGACCCGAGCTTCTTTTCAGACCTGAAGTAGATGGTCGAGATGATACTGGTGAGGTCGCTCCTTTTTACATCTGTTTGAACATACACGACTTGATCTTGCATAACGCTATGCTGGATTCAAGTGCCTCCCACAACCTGATGCCTAAAGCAGTAATGGAAAAATTGGGACTGGAGGTCACCAGACCATACAAGGATTTACACTCATTCGACTCCAATAAAGTTAAATGTATTGGTTTGATCAAGGACCTATGCATCACCTTGGTTCAGATTCCTACAAAGAGCATGGTAATGGATGTGGTGGTTGCAGACATCCTGCCGAAGTATGGAATGTTGCTATCTCGGTCTTGGGGGGCGAAGTTGAAAGGAACCCTGCAGGTGGATATGTCTTATGCCACTATCCCAGTGTTTGGGAAACAGAGGAGGTTGTACAGAGAAACGTTGATGAAGTACATGGTCATTAGCCAAGAAAAACCGCACAATTATCCCCTTTACTCTGTGCATTCTGATTTAGATTCGTTTATCTTGTACAATGATGGTGACACGGGAGAGAAAGACACTCAGCTGGTGGAAGACACATCTAGTCAAGATGAAGGCCAAGAAATCATTGAGGTAGCAAAGATGAAGAACGTGATAACTGAAGAGTTACCCGCAGATTTCTGGAGCATGGACTTTGATGGAGCAGTGAGTAAAGAAGGATCTGGAGCAGGAGTATGGCTGCATAATCACAGAAACAGGTATTCAGAAAACCATTCTTACAAATTAAATTTCCAATGCACTAACAATACTGCCGAGTATGAAGCCTTGATGCTCGGTCTGAAGCTTTTGAAAAAAGTTGGTGCTAAACAGATTATGGTAAGAGGTGATTCTGAGTTGATAATCAAGCAAATTAAAGGTGAGTATGTTGTGAAACACCCATGTCTTAGAGCTTACAGGAATGTTGTTCTTGATGCCTTGAGATGTTTTACTGAAGTTGACTTGTAGGTAATGCCGAGGGGACAAAACATTCTGGCGGACGGATTGGCCACCTCAGCAGCCACCTGTAAGATTCCTTTCTGTCTGACTCATCCATACACTACTGAGGTGAAATGTAGACCAACCGTTCCCGACAATATCAGGTACTGGCAAGTTTTTGGTAATGACGATCAAATTGAAGACTTTCTGCAGTGTAAAAATGATTTTGAATGTACTATTATAGATTTAGAGAACGAAGATGAAAATGTAAATAGTTCTGATTTTGAAATTGATAGTGTAAATACCGTAGATTCAGGAGACTTAGGCGATGACGAATTGGATGCTGACGTTTTACAGTTGAAAAGCAATGTTTTACCTAGAGGCCTAGTTCCTTTAGAGGACTTGTTCGACTCTAACGATGTGGCCAAAAAACCAAAAATCGAAGCCCATGGACAAGAGGTAGAAGACTGTAATATAGGGACTGAAGAGAAACCTAGGATGGTCAAACTGTCTAAATCATTACCCCCAGAGAAAAAACTCAAATACATTGAGCTGTTCAAAGAATTTTCGGATGTCTTTGCCTGGGGCTATGAAGATTTGAAAGCCTATGATACCAGCATCAGACAACACAGGATTCCAATAAAAGAAGACCAAAAACCATTTAGGCAGAAACTTAGGAGGATAAATCCCAAGTTTCTCCCTTTGATAGAAAAGGAAATCAAGAAAACGTACGATGCCAAGATCATAGTTCCATTGCGTTTTTCCAAGTGGGTCTCTAATCTGGTCCCTACACGTAAGAAAACCGGGGAAATCAGAATCTGTATAGATTTCCGAAATCTGAATAAAGTCTCCCTGAAGGATAATTACCCCTTACCGAAAATGGACCACATCCTGCAAAGGGTGGTCGGGTCCAACCGAATTTCTCTGCTGGACGGTTTCTCGGGTTACAATCAGGTCTTAGTTCACCCGGACGACCAAGACAAAACCGCTTTCACCACACCATGGGGCACTTTCATGTATGTGAAAATGCCTTTTGGTTTGATGAACGCAGGAGCCACATTCCAGAGGGCGATGGATATCGCCTTCGTGGAAGAATCAGGTAAGTTTATTGTCGTCTATTTAGACGATGTGACTGTGTTTTCCCAATCTGATGATGAACACCTAAGGCACCTCAGATGAGTCTTCAAGAAGTGTAGGAGGTTTGGGATTTCTTTAAATCCTAAGAAGAGTCTTTTCAAGTTAGAAGAAGGCAAACTGCTGGTACACATCATCTCCAAAGATGGAATCAAAATAGACCCTAGCAGAATCGAGGCTATACAAAATTTGGAACACCCAAGAAACCTCAAAGAACTACAGTCTTTTATCGGAAGAATTAACTTTCTGCGAAGATTCATTCCCAATCTGGTAGAACTCCTCAGGAACATTACAAACATGATTAAAAAGGACGTAAAAATAAAATGGGACTCTGAGTCCAGAAAATCTTTCGAACAGGTCAAACGAGCACTCATAGAAGCCCCTGTTTTGATCAGTCCGGATTTTACTAAGGATTTCTATCTCTTTTCTTTCGCCTCTGAACATACTATAGCAGCGGTCTTACTCCAAAAGAACAATGAAGGGTATGAACAACCCATAGCTTTATTTAGTAAAGCATTAAGGCACGCTGCTCTGAATTACAAGATAATGGAGAAACAAGCTTTTGCTTTGGTAAAAGCCATAAAATACTTTAGGGTCTACATTCTCCATTCCCACACCATAGCTTATGTTTCGAACGTGGTAGTAAAGGACATCTTGACACAGGACAATTTAGATGGAAGAAGGGGAAAATGGATTGCTGTCATTTTAGAATACGATATAGAGATTAAGCCCACGAAACTAATCAAAGGTCAAGGCCTTGCTAAATTAATGGCTGAATCTAACTTTCATGCTCTTGACATTAATTTTCTAGATGTGGCAGACAAACAGGGCGAGATGGCGACTCCAAGTGTAAGAGAGGTATTTCTCAACTCTCCATGGTACGCAGACCTTATATTCATTTTACAAAATTTACAAGCTCCCCCTGGTTTGACTAAGACTAAAGCTAGATTTTTAAAGTTGAAAGCTTTGAAATTCTGTATTCTAGAAGGAAATTTGTATTGGAAAGATCCTGCAGGTATTCTGTTAAATTGCTTACTGAAAGATGAAGCTGATTAGGTGTTACAAGAATTTCATGTAGGGGAATGTGGTGGCCATCTGAACTGGAAAGTCACAGCCAACAAAATACTCAGAGCTGGATCTTATTGGCCCACCTTGTTCGCTGATGTGCATCAGAAGGTAATTGTCACCAATGTCAACTGTTTGAAGGCAAAAATAAACTACTTCCTCTACCTCTGAAACTGATCTCAGTTGAGGCCCCTTTCCAGCAATGGGGACTTGATTTCATTGGAGAAATACACCCCCCATCTTGAGGCCAGCACAGGTGGATTCTCACTGCCACCGATTATTTCACCAAGTGGATCAAAGAAGTACCAAGCAGGCAAGCCACTGACTCTGTTATTATCAAATTCCTAGAAAATAATATTTTGTCTCACTTTGGATGTCCTAGAAAGATTATAACTGACAATGCAGCTGCTTTTCGATCGAAGAAACTCATAGATTTCTGCAACCAATATCACATTGGTTTGGGGCATTCCATAGCCTACTACCCTCAAGGGAATGGGTTGGCGGAATATTCAAACAAAAATTTGGTAAATATCATCAAGAAAACATTGCAGCAAAACAAAAAATCATGGCACAATAAGTTGGTGTTTGATTTATGGGCTGACAGACTGACCACCAAAAGGTCAATTGGTATGTCACCATACCAGCTGGTCTATGGTACAGAGGTAGTTTTCCCCACTTCTTTAGGAGTCCCTGTCATGAAGTTGCTTCAAGAGGTACAAGCTGAGCCAAATGACTCATAGAGAAGGATCAACCGGATGATCCATTTGCAACAGACTAGGGAAGAAGTTTATAACAAGACTCAGGTAGTCCAAGGAAACATCAAGAAGATATTTGACAAATGAACCAAGGAAGATGATTTCGAATTAGGAGATTTGGTGCTGAAATGGGACGCCAGAAATGAAGACAAGGGAAAACATGGAAAATTTGACAATCTGTGGACAGGTCCATACATGATCCAAGCTTTCAGGGGAAACAATACTTTCTTGCTAAACAACGCTGATGGGTCAAATCTTCCAGGAGCACCTGTGAATGGCAAAATGCTGAAGCATTATGTCCCACCTCAGTAGAGATTCGAGTGCTCACTCTCCATTGTACATACCATTTTAATTTTCATTTTTACTTTCATTTTCTGAGTGAAGAACATCAGTCAGTTGGTTGAAGCCCGAACAAAAGGCCCTAAGCTGCTAACCATTGTTTTTCCAATTTTTGAGAATAAAACCAACGAAGGCTACTAGGCAGAAATTTTCAGGACTACAGGAACCAGGATTCTTGGCACTTCATAGGGAAAGTACCATCCCCAGGTGCAGTCGCTGTTATCACCCCATAAGTTATGGGAATCAACTGGTGACTGG
>ML798832.1:37748-54690 GCA_009831015.1 Picea engelmannii
TGTCTAAGGACAGTTGAAAGTTTGCTGGAATACAAGGGAGCATCATCGGTAAAGCATTCCTGGACGCTCTTTAGTTGGACATCGGTATCCAACATGAGATTCGATACATATTCCTCACTAAGCCCACATTCGCTAAGTATACGGAAATGGACGAAGTGTATCAGAGACTACTCAAAGTCACTATGCCTAGTCATCTCAGATGGGAGGAACTCTACGATTTGCTCGATTAGCAGATGAGATGTCCAGGTCCAGTCACCTGTCCATTCATATGAGGTCGTGCAAAGGCTTCATCAACGGTCTACCCAGAAATTCTGCGTGCAATTGCACCAAGTCATCAAGCAGTTTGATCAGTTAAATTAGTTAGGCTAAAAATAGAATTAGCACATCCTGATCAGTTATGACAGGAACGTTTGTAATTTGAGTTATAAATACTTCACCTTTCAAAGTATTGGGGGTGGTTTATCTTCACACCCTAACGCTATCAGAATATAACATTTTTTGAAGAGATCTACCATGAATAAAAAGGAGGCACTTTTACAGGATTCTTGCGTGTATTCACTGGTGATGTTTACTCTCTAAGTTGAATGTTATTCTTGCTTTGTGATCATATTGTTTTCTGAAACTAATCTTTAAGAGTAACGAATGTTGCGGGATTTATCTTGGATACCCTGTTTCTAACTCGAAAGATTTTAGTGTTTATCTTCTGGTGTTTTCAATTAAGGAATTCTTAACTGCTTCTTAGTTGAATTTATCTTTCTCACCTTTTCTTCTGCCCATCATTTAAGCTACTAAAAGATCCAGTGAGTATATTATCTCGCCCTGTAGAAATCTTCCTTTGCGTTGCTGGTTTGTATCTCATGTTTATTATAACACAGACGCCATAGCCCAATGGAGGTGTAGACTGTCTCAACCAATTCAAAAAACACTTTGACAACAAAACCTACCTATTTCTTTACCTAGCCTAATATCTAAAATTGAAAACATAGCTAAATCATATAGAGAGATCCATCTCTGAAGCTGGAAGGGCTAGATCCCAGCTTTAAAAGTGGTTGGATAAAGTTACCTTTGTAGATTTCTTCTTTTTCAACCTCTAGAAAATTTACCAAGTGCTAACACACTCAACACACCCTAAAAATTCTATGTCAATTTTCCACTTTTTGGGTACCACTTGGTCTTTTCACTTTTTGAATTCGATTTTTCTTTTGAGAAATGTTTTTGTTTTTGCTTTTTCTTTTGAATTTCATCATCTATTTAGGGTTGTGTAACTCTATAAAACCCCATGAATTAAAAAAAAACTTAACACTTAAATAAGGAATCAACAGCCAAAACACTTCACCCAACGCGGTCAAGATTCGACATCGGAAGAAATTAAAAGGTGAAAAGGAATCACTCAGAAAACCTCAATCGCTGAGCGCCGATCTTCACCGATATCAGTGAAAGGAAGTTTTTTTTTCACGAAAAGTATCACATACAAATATTTCCGATAGCCGGTCCCCTTCGGCATCAGTAAAAGGTGAAGGGAGTAATGTTTAAAAAGAAAGGAATGATATCGTCGATAACTGATACCCGACGTGCTTGTCGGAGTTGGAGAAAACTGAATCGCAACGAACATTTCGACCATGCTAAATTTTTTTCCCCAATCACCGATTCTCGAAGCGTTTCAACGTCGATATTTTTTGAAGAAGCTAATCCAAATAAAAACAGACGATAGGTTTATCCCCGATTGCCAACCCCTGATATCTCTTTGGCATCGGCGATCCCAGGTTTAGTTTAGAACACACAACTTGAAGAAAGTCCCGACTCCGACTAATACTCGCAAGTTAAGTCATCGATCCTCAATGCCACGTGTCCTAAGCTAGTTTTGCCACGTCAACACCATATGATAAAATCGATCGGCATTGGAGGTTTTTCACAAAAGGATATCAATGAAAACATACGTAGCACATCCCCAATCCCCGATTTGCCCACTGAGAAAGTGACACGATGGAACGTTTTAGTGCTAGATACGTTTAGATTCGGGGCATTTAAGGGACTAATTAATTCCAAATCTCACATTAGTTGCTACTTCGTGTGCGAATCAAAAGGCCGTTTGAAATTACCGATAGAACACAACACCCTCCGCACCTCCGCCATCAACCCAAAAAGAATTAAATTTGCAGAGATTCAGCAATAGATTCGTTTGAATTTCACTCATCTCCTGAATTAATTGGTTGATGCGACACGGTAAGTTCTTCCCCATTTAATTTCTCTTGAGCCATTGTAAATGAGACCATTCTGCACGCAAAGGAGTTTTAGAGAATCCAGAGAAGCGAAATGAGCAATTCAAAGCAGCCAAGATCCCATGAGTATCAAATAACCAGTTTTAGCAAGCTTTACAAGTATGTACAAGTCTGGATTTTTTTATTCTTACACTTCATACACATATTTTATCCAGTGTTTCTCTGTACGCAATCTCTAAAGAATTTGTTTTTCGACTCCAGGAACAATTCCTCCAAGAAATCCAAACACTAGGCGATCATCGAAGCTAAAGGAATGAGAGGTAGGAGAAGGCTCTTCCCCAATGACCGCAAAACAATTAGAATTTTCTCCAAGGCTGGAACCAGTCATTAGGACAACTAACAAGAAGGTTTTCACTCAACCTCCACCCTTTGGAGACACAGAGGAAAACATAGGGACCAAGGCAGTACTCCCACACTGGGGAGAACTCTTCAAGAAAATCAGTCGGGAAGAATTCTCAGAATATATCCCACAGAACGACCCTGATATGAGAAAGCTAGACGATGAAGTTTTTCCAAATATCCAAAGATTGTACCTACACATGGTAGCAAGCAGAACTCTAGTGTTCCCCTCCATATAACTCTTGAAGTGGCTCATCGACCACATGGACACACAAAAATGTTTAATTAATGACGACAATGGAGAGTGTGTCGGGGTTTTCCTTCCGGTAGAGGTGCAGAGTTATTACAAGCTTAGAGACCCAGAGGAGCGACTGAACACCGATTTCATCATAAACTTCTACGAGCGCCACGACACTGGCCAGGTGATGGATTCATGGTGGAGAGAAGATAAAAAATACACCAATTGGACCTCTGACTGGTACCAGACGACCAACTTAATGGAGTTGTATATCTATCTAATGGTTCTCATCTGCTGGTTGTATGGGGAGAAAGACTATTCCAGGTTTTCAAAGGCATGGATGCCTCTAGCTTACACAATGGCCATTTCTGGGAGAGGTTTCAACTGGGGATCCATCGTTTCAAAGCATCTGAGCATTTGCATACAACAGGCTCAGACGTTGAGAGAAGGAGAGACTCAATCCTTCTACATGGATTTGTATTTACTGGACGTCACGTGCACCATAAACGTCTTTGTCAACATGAACTTGAGCTGGCATGTCTCAAAACTCCCGGTCCACGTTTACTTCAACATTTTATGGGAGAACAAGTACAAAAAATCTTATTCCCTCATCCGTGATGAATTCATCGCACACATTTATTTTATTCTTTTCAAGAAAGAATGCTCGAGACTGTCAACTACGGCCAAAAGATGATATCAAAGGTTGGCCACTGGTATCTGGATGAGCGCGATACCTACATCAGGGTTTTTGGGGCCACCAGAGCGCCACATCTTTTACCTGTGCATGTCCCTGACCGACTTGTAGTAGGGGAGATATGCTACTAGACCATCCTGCAAGGCTACAATGCCATTTTGGTCAAAGATAAGAAAAGGGAATTCATACCTTATGGTTTCCATGTAGGCTTCTACATGGTGAAGGACACTGCTCAAGCCAAGTAAAAGGACTGATCCAATTGGAGTTTCAATTCCAGACTTGTTGTTTTCGCAAACATGACCCAAAGGGTCTAGACTTGAAGCATGCCTTGAAAGTGTCATCCTGGTGGCCATACGCCCATTTCAAATTTGAAGATGAGGTCTTCACAGAAAATGCCCAAGACTGGGATGAAGTTGTGGCAAGGATTTCTGACTCTAAGATGACAAGGTTCAAAGCCATGAGCCTGGATGAACAAGCAACAATCCTAGAACAATCGACTCAAGGGGCCCTCAGGGTCAGAGAAGAAATGATAGCGGTCGAAGCAATAGTTTCCTAGATAGCGGTCTAAGCAACAAAGATTCCCCAGGTAAACCCGGTGCAAGGTAGAGGTCTCTCCGAAGCTCAAGAGGCGGGGGAGAGGGGGTTACTCATGTTAGAACATGTGTAATGGATAATTGATCAGCTGCAAGATGACCTATACATCATAAATATGACAAGGCTCCTTGTCGATGACCCAGATGAAAGCTAGACGGGCCCAAGCGGCCCTGAATTCATAGATATTGATGAACTGACTGGGTTAGACGACCTTGAATTCACAATGCCACTAGTCGGATCACCGACATGTGTTTCAACCCAGCCAGAGATAGTCAGGACATCAGGGAGGATCAGTGCGTCAAACCCCTTAAGCGAGATGATAAAAATATATGATGATGATGAGAGCCCGAAGGTATCCCTTGTGACCCCTGTACATATCGAGGAGGAAAAGGAGTTGAAGAAGACATCTTCCTCAGTTCCCAATGCTCAAACTTATGGGCTTCCACAGAGCGAACAAGAAGTCAAAAGTGTCTTAGACACTTAGCTGTCCGATGCACCAGAGACTCAAGCAGACAGCCCGAAGGATGAGCTAGGGTCGGTTGAACAAAAGGAAGAGGATCCATAGCAGAAAATCAGCATCTCGACGACCAAGAATCATGTAAGTATTGAGGCTACCTCCGATGCCTCAATTTCAATCGGTACTCAAACCCCCGATGAGCTACAGATAGAAGCCGAGCCTTCAGAACACAGGGAGGAAGTTTAAGAACCTAGTCTTGAACAAGTATATACCATCGAGAGTCTGGGGAATACACTTACTTGGGGAGATCAACAAATCACCAAACCTGTGGACGAAGTAGCCGACATACATTCCATAGCTTATGATTGGAAAATGAAGGCTATCATCCAAAGGACCACCAAGAAGAGGAGGATCACTCTAGATCGCTCCATACTCATTACTACGGAGGAACATTTGATCAACACAGAGCATGCTAAGATGCCTGAACTCATCGATGCAGGTATGGAAATCACAGATGCCACCCTGTACAGAGCTAAAAGAGATGAATAGGAGCTGGCCGCTGCCCTGAAGGAATTGGAACATTTGCGCCACTTAGCGAAATACTATCAGGACACCACACAGGCCCCGATGTTCCTAAGGAGCGAATTCAAGGATGCCTACAAAAAATTTACAGTTGAGCGTCACCTATTCATTGCAAGGATAACCGAGCTTCAGGAAGACACCCTCATGGCACTTGTGACGTGCAAAGATATGGAGCGATGGTACGAGAAAGCACAACAAGCCGTGGAGAGATCGACTACATCAGTGCAGTCCAATAGGGCCGAGATACAGAGGAACATGACATTCAGGTGTTAAAAGAGAGTAGCCTTGATCGCATAAGGAAATCAACTGAGTATTGGGAAAAAATGGGTTGGGAACCTCATCGGGAAATCTAGAAAAAATGGGCCAAGTGCGAGAAAAATTGGATCAAGATCAACCAGGTAATGAAAGAGATCGACCTCCCCGAGTTTGGCATGCCCAACAACTTTTTCGACTTGTGAGACATAGTCATTACCCACACCAAACAAGACTCATTATGGGCCGAGGAAATAGCTAAGGTGGCAGATATGGCACTAAGTCAAGTGCGATAGTTCATGGAGCACCCAATCAAAGATCAGGCTATGTTGCAGTAGTTAAGTGCCGGTATAGTCATGTATCGGGCACATGTGGTAGAGATAAGAGAGATTCACTCGGCCCTGATGGAACAACATATATTCGCATACGCCAACACCTGCGAGGATCTATTCATCAAGTGGTCAGAGTACAAGAAAAGTCACCCTCTTAAGTGATATCTTGAGATGACTCTTAGAAAAACTGATAGAAAATAGTGCCATGTGGCGAGTTTTGTTTTACCTAGTTGCACTTCAGTAGTTAGTTTTAGTTAATTTTATATTATAAATAAGAGCATCGACTGGTTAGTTAAGGGTCGATGGTTGTTGCAAGAAACTCTCATTTTTGGTTTTGTTAAGAACTATTTCAGAGCTTCCTTTAATTGAGAAGTCCTTTTGGGACGAGAGACAAAGTTGTGTTTTCATCAAATGCGTGTATGATTGGACGTGGAGAAGAATTATTTATTATTTCGTCTCATGAATGGATGCAATAATGAGTAAGAGCTATTAAATTTGTTGGTAAGTTATATGATGCAATGTTTTACAGTTCTTGTCTTTAATGATGAAAATAAGTCGTTGTGTTATTATGTGATTAATGATTAGAATTGAGTGAATTATTTTACTTGCCATTGTTTATCAGATGCATGTTTTCTTTTGATAAATTGTATCTCAGTCAGTAATTGGAATACCCACACGGTTAACATATTAGTACTAGGCACATGGTAGATGATCATTGTCTGCATGCTAGGGTGTAAGGGTTATCCCAAGCTCAGCTTCTTATCCAGTAGTTAAGTTTGTTCCCATTTTGTTGCCTAGTTGGTTTATACCTACACTATCTTATATCAGTCCAACCTAAGAGAAAATACAAAAAAGAGAACGTCTGAACCAAAGGAGAAAGCCTTCACAAGAAAATGTAAAGCCCATCGATTATTTTGGCCGTATTGCAAAATCTAGAGAACCATTCCACTATTAAATGCTACAAAGTCTAATTGGTCCTCGATGGTAGGTTTGGTTCCTATTGTTGAGTTAAAGGGATTTAGGACCCATCAACAGGTTGAAACCCTTGATTTCCTCTGCAAATATCAGGTTGGAATGATCAAAATAAGCAACATACTCGTCTATCTTGGAAATTCCTCGGAGAAGAATTTCACCAACTTTCCATGGGAGAGGTATGAACTGCTTTTTTCTTTTCTCAAAGAAAGTGTGGAACCAAAATTTATATTGTCTAGCTATCTCAATGATAAGTAGCTTATCAGATAGATAATAAGGAATAAAAATAGGTTTTTCAATAGAGCATAAAATCTTGATGATATTGTAGTCCTCCATTTTCTCAAGAACTCCTTTTCCATTTAGAAAGGTCAATGCTTCCAATGATAGCTGGGAAGTGTCTTCCCCAAATAATAACTTCTTGAATTTAGACACAAAATCATAATATACCCCATAGAAATGATGGTTGACTCTATGCCTCCATAAAGCTTCATACCACATGGTCACAGGGTCCAACTTTATTTTCACTCTTCGGGCAATGTTTAAACCCTAAAAAGTATGACAATATGTAATAGAAAATATCAAATAAGACGACATATAAAACTTTTTCTCAGTATTGAAATTGGTCAATTGTGCAGTGATTTCATTCGAAATAATCTTTTCCCAGTCAAAGATTGCATTTTTGTGAACCATGAAATGTAGTATATACAATGCCAGTCGGGGAATGGTTTCTGTAGAGTCTTGGCCAACAATTCAAGTAAACAACGAGGCAATTTATTTATAAGGATTTTTTAAAGAACTTACTTGAATTCTGGATATATCTCTAGGCATTGATGCATGGTCATGCAAATATTCTTGAAGAAGTTAGATTTCGTTGTTTTTTCTTTTTAGGAATTTTTTTGGCTTCGTCCCCTTTATAAACTAGGTTTGGCTCTAACTATTTCAACATCACTCTAAATATTGAAGGCGCTAATGAAATAGGAGAACTACTCTGCAATGTGATGACCCTTTTGTTTTGAATAAACTTGTCGATGCACTAGGTGACAATATCCTTGCATTCAAAATCTTCTGGAACACATCCTGCGAGAACTATCCCTGAGGTCCACACCTTATCGTTCTCTTTACCCAACACAATTTGAATAATATCAATATGAGTGGGACCAATGATAGTTCTGGTCTTCTCTATGAAATAGGTTCAAGGTATCTCCACCAAATTACTGTTTTCTCATGACTAACTTCGTAGAGTTGGCCAACTTCTCTCGTAATATTACTTTGCATCATTAATTAATATTAGCCTTGGTATAAGCATCATTAATTAATGACCATTTCAACAATAAATTTAGTAGTTGGGTCCGTAGGGATAGAATTAAATGTGACATCGACAAATGTGAAGGAAGAGACATGTAATGGACTGCTAGATCATCTTGCTAGTCCACCATGAATTTCCCTATCAAACCTTTAAATGTGTGGTCCATAGCCGTCTAGAAATTAGCTCCAACATTTTTCAACCCAAAAGTCATCTGAGCATATGCATGTGTTTCCCAGGGTGTTATGAAAGTCGTCTTAGGTCTGTCTTTCTCTGCAACTAAAACTTGATTGTATCTAGAAAATCCATCTAGCATGGACATGGACATACAAGCAGATCCAATGACTTGTTGAAGAATGAATTCCATGTTAGGAAGACGATAATTATCTTTTACACTTGATTCGTTGAGATTTCTAAAATCCACACACATCCAAATCTCCCTAGTCTTTTTCCTCACAACTACTGGATTTGAAAGCTAATCAAAATGTTTGATGGGATATATTATTCCATCTTTCTTCAATTTTTCCAACTTGATCATCACCAATGATTTTAACTTGGGATTCATCATTCTTATTGGATGACAATAGTAGAGAAAATCGGGAAGACCATCCCTTGTAATATACACGACATGTGGTAATAAAATGAAAGATTGATTTGGCATGTTACTTGTGATGTTGTGCATGAAAAATCTTTCAAAAGTTGGTGATACCTTCAATTAAACAGAGTGTAGCAACTAGGGTGAACAAACTCGAAACTCGAGATCCAATGTAAAGTTTAATTTTGGTTAACATTTTATGTGTGGTGCATTTACAACTCATGTCACATGATTGAGTGCATCTAATGCCTATGTTGTCAATGACTACATGTGTGGCATTTCCTTTTAAAAAATTTCAATGGCTTGGGTTAGGGAAAACAAGTAAGGATGAAGTGAAGTGAAATGAAGCCGAGTCATTTTGCTACTTAATATAGATTAACCGAGTAGGGGAGTGGACATAAAATAACCCAAGTAGCCCATGAAGTCTAAGATTAACCACATTAGCTTGGGCTACTAATCATTATTTGTTCTTTGTAACATGTTTAATGTTAATCGAATAAAGTTTGAAAGTTTTGGAAAACCCTCATTACTTATATTGTCACTGTTTTTATGTGGATTATTTGCATACAATACATTTTTTAGCTTTTGTATCCATGACGTTTCCTCTAAATTTGTCATCTTTGACATGTCGCTTAACTAAAATAGGGTATAAAATGTCCAAGAACTATGCTATTATATATTTCAAACATAAATGGAGATTGATATCAAGCAACATTGAATTTACAATGCTCTTATATTTATCAAACTAAAAGCATGACACGTACTGCCTTGTGATCTAACTGTCACCTATTCCTATTTTAGGCAAATTTCATTATACACACAAGGTTTAGATTTGATCATTACGATGCTTAAAATATATAGTGAGTCAACTTTGATTATTGCATATTTTGAATATGGTATATACCATCTATTAAGGAATATCCAACAAGCTCTTATCTCAATTCTGGTAAGATAAGATTAGCCCTTGAGCATAGCTTATGCCTATTTTAGGCAAATTTCACTATACGCACAAGGTTTAGCTTTGATCATTACGATGTTGAAAATATATAGTGAGTCAACTTTGATTATTGCATATTTTGAAGATGATATATACCATGTGTCAAGGACTATCTCATAAGATCTTACCTCATTTCTGGTAAGATAAGATTATCCCTTGAGCATAGCTTAATAGATGGTTATAAGAAATTATTGCCCATAAAATGCATTTGAATTAGACTATATTTCCTTCTATATTTTATGTTGTAATATGAGTACAGTTCAATAAAATATATTATATACAAATTTGAACATACCCATCTATAAACAATATAATATGTCTAGCTCTGCAAAGTTATAGTCAATTTCATACAAAACCAAGTTTATAAGAACTTTCATTTTGATTTTTAATTGGGGAAATTCAGGATCTCACTAACATAAAAAAACTTGTGGTATTCTTAGCACCAATCTAAATTTTAGTAAAATAACCTATGGGATTCTTAGCATTGATCTAAAATTTTGATCCAGGATCTTTTCATCAATATGACTTATTAAAGAATTGTATTGAATGAGCATAAATTAAAGAGCACCATAAAGAAGTAAAGCTCAATAAGAAGGATACATAGGCATCAATCTGAACACAAAAACTTGATAACAGAGTTCGTCCCTAGTGGACTACGTCTCTGGGTCCTACTCTCAAATGGGTAGGCCTTTTTATTAACTCAACAAAAGAATTTGGCAAAACACATAAGTATACTTCATTCTAGAATTAAGCTGTAGAAGCTTTGATCAGAACATAAAACATACAACACCATTGAATTCGTGGCTTCGAATTACCCAAAAATGACTGTCTCCATGCCTCAATCTGAATCTGGCACTCTTAGGCCCTTTGGAAAATTTATCTCAGTTTCTGTGCCTGCAACCTGCAATTAATTATGTGTCTTCTGTGTTGAAATCCATGCCGGACCGTACCATCACACTCCCTCCCTTAGCACTGGAAAAATGCAAACTTAAATAAATTTCCGGTGGTTGAAGTACCAACGCGGACCGATAATCTGGTTGGTAACTTTGGCAATTGTTAAGATTTAGCACTTGGGGGGTTCAAGGTTCAAATCCTCGCTTGACCCGTTTTGTTATATGGTTTAAATTTAGGTTTATTATGGTAGGGCTGCTCCGAACCAATCATCGAAATTGGTGGTGGCCGTTCGTACCCATCATCGATGGTTCTTGTCCATATATATATATACATATAACCGTTGTGTTGGCTGTTGGATCTGGCGCCGTCCGGTCCGACGGCCAGATTTTTTTCCTCTACCATTTTCCTAGCTATCATTAGGCAAACCATGGGTGCCACGTGGTGCCCCCTGGTTATCCCACATGTCTCCCTCTAGTTGGCTTGTTTAACCTAGTCAGCCGCCAAATGGCATTCACATCACCTGCCCTGTCGGTTTTTGTACCAATCCACGTGTCACGTCTGGAGGCTGCCAAGGGTCATCCCGACATTGGGCCACGTGGTGGCCCCTGGATGGTGCCATGTGGCAGAATTTTCACTAGTCCAATTGGCTCCCGAAAATGCCAAATCTGTATGACACATGGGAGCCTGTGGGTCTGCCACATGACATGTTGACGTCATTAGTACGCCATGTTGACGTCATCCTGTCCAGTAAGCTGTTGTTTTCATGTTGACATCAACAGTATAGATGCTGATGTGTCCTAGTTGACCAAAATTTAACTGGCCATATCTTTTGCATTAAGACTTTGTTTGATGAACCATTTACATCGTTGGAAATCTTATGATGTGCTCTTCGCAATAATGCCATTTTTTTTGAGTTTTGGGGATTTTGAATTTTTTCCTTTTCTTTCTCTGTTGAGGCCCTTCTAAGATTCCCAAGGTACTTCTGATAACTCTGAGTCATTCCTAGGCCTCTCTGGATCCTTTCGGATCACGCCTTCCCACTGAGAGATTTTGGACCACCAAAAACCTTTATTAATGAACATGTAAGTGAGGGGAGAGTTCCCTCACTTTGTCTTTCCCAATCCACTTTTCCTTTCTTGGATGTGTGTCCTCTAATCCCACTTGAAGATAATCGACATCACCCCTGCGTGAATTCCTTTTCCTTCTGTCCAGGATGATATCTTCCTTCAACTCGTCCAAGTACTCAGGAGAAAACTCATCAACTTAAGGTACTAAAACTTCCTCACCCTGATCCATGATCATGGGAGGCTAAAAAAGTTTCAAGTTTTCCATGTTTACAACTGAGTAAATTTTCATATAAGGTGGAATATCTAAACGAAAAGCATTGGTGTTTCTTTTCTACAAAATGGTGAAGGGTCCATATCGGATAGGCTTGAATTTCTTTCCTTCACCCTTCAACCGATCCTTGCTGATGTGAAGCCATACTTGGTCTCCGACCTGGAACTGATGATCAACCTTGTGCTTGTCACGTGGAGCCTTATACTGTGCTTGAATTTTCTCCAACTGCTCCCTTACTGCTTGGTGCACTTGCTGGATCGATTGAATGAACTTGCGGGCCTTGTTTTCATTTCTTTCTTCGTTTGAATAGAAACATTTCCCATAGATCAAGTCTAAAGGGACCTTAGGCAAGTATCCAAACATGTTTCAAATGATGAACACTGAGTGGAGGAATGTAAGGCTCGATTGTAAGCATGTTGAATATAGGGTATCTGGTCATTCCACAACTTGGGATGCTTGCTACAGTAGCCTTGAAGAAAATGTACCATTGTTCGATTAACAACCTCTATCTGACCGTCGGTCTGTGGATGGAAAGTTGTACTCCTCTTCAGCCTAGGGTCTATCATTCTCCACAAAATTTTCCAAAACTCTCCAAGGAATCGAGTATCTCAATCCAAGATAATGGATGCGGGAAACCTGAAGTGGACCCAAACATACTGAAAGAAGAGATTAGTAGTCTGCTCAACAATGACCTGCTTTTTACATGGCATCAAGATGCACATCTTGATAAAACTATCCACTACTACATACAAGTAGTCATGACCCCTTTTCAACATTGGTAAACCCCCTACAAAGTCCATGCAAATACTTTCCCACATATGGGACATAACAAGAAGTGGTGAGTACAACCCCAATTTTCTAATAGTGGGATTACAAGTAGATCACATCACACACCCCTTTACATACTTGGTTACAATTTCTTTCATATGAGGCCAGTAACAAAACCTTTGTAGACAAGCCATGGTTTTTCCTACCCCAAAATTCCCAGACACAAGGGAAGTGTGAGCTTCTCATATTACATGGACTCGTTCACTTTTATGAATACATAGCTTTCCAAGATGGTAGAGTAAGTTCCCTTGTAGACAATAGTTCTCCACTTGTGCACCATGGGTTAGATTCTCAAATACATCTTTAAAATCTTCATCAACAACATATTGTTCAACATAGCTATCATGAGATAAAGAAGCATTCTTCAAAATAATAGAAGCAACAATAGGAGGTCTAGAAAGCATATCAACTACTTTGTTACTTGTATCATTTTTATACTTGATTACCAAATGGAACTGTTGAAGAAAACCCATCCACCTGTAATGTTGAGATAGTTGTAGATTGGTTTGTGCTTGTAGATACTGTAAGGGCTAGTGATCTGTATGTATGATTGTTTCCTTCCCTAACAAGTAATGCTTCCATTTTTTCACACTTTGAACTAATGTATACAAATCCTTATCATATGTAGGATAGCTAACGACAACTTGGTTAAACGTTTTAGAGTGGTAATAGATAGGCTTATGATACTGCATCAATATTGCACCCATGGTGTAATGGTTGGCATCAGTCTCAATCTCAAATGGTTGCTGAAAATTCGACAATGATAATACTAGTGTTGTACTGATCTTTTCCTTCAAGGTGTTGAAGGCCTTTTGTTTCTTTCCTCCCCACTGAAAAGTGTTCTTCACACTGGTCAAGGCATGCAAAGGACCTGCAATAAATGAGATGTTTGCGATGAATCTCCTCTAGTACTGAACTGCACCCAAGAAGCTTCATACTTCAGTTACATTTGTGGGCTCAAGCCAATTTACAATTACATCAATTTTGGAAGGATCAATTTTCAATTGTCCTCCTCCTACAATATGATCTAAGTAGACCAGTGCAATCTTTCCAAACTCACATTTGGACAATTTTACATACAAATTTTCCCTTTGCAAAGTATCCAATACTTGCTTTACATGTCGTACATGTTCATCCCAAGTCCCACTAAATATAAGAATGTCATCTAAATACACAATTACAAAGTCATATAAGAATGGCCTGAATACATCATTCATTACACGCATGAAGGTCGTTGGGGAATTACAAAGCCCAAACGACATAACTAACCACTCAAATAGACCCTATTTGGTTTTAAAGGCAGTTTTCCATGCATCTTGTTCTGCAACCCTGATCTGATGGTAACCACTGCGTAAATCCAACTTAGTGAAATAAACAACATTCTTTAATTGATCAAGTAAATCATCTATATGAGGAAGAGGGTATTGATTTTTCACCATGATCTTGGTTAAGGCTTGATAATCAACACACATTTTCCATGTGCCATCCTTCTTTGGCACCATCACAATCGGAGAATTGCAAGGAGATGAACTGGGCCTGCTGACCCCTCGATTCAACAAGTCATAACTATTTCTTGATCTCTATCATTTCTATAACCGACATCCTGTACATGCCCACATTAGGAAGGGGAGAATCCTGTTGAAGATGTATTTCATGTTGGATTTCCCTCTTAGGAGGTAATCCATCTGGTTCCTGAAAGATCTCATCATATTTAGAAATAATATAAATTAATTATTTCTTATGGGAATGATCACATCCTTGGAAGGCATCATATATTCCAACATCCTTTTCTCTTACAACCTTGAGTACATATATCTTATTAGTGTTTATGAGTCTTTTCATCTGTCATGCACTAACAAGTGTTGTGTTAACCTTCATGTTGTGGTCTCTAAAAATGTATTCCACTCCTCCTTTAGTGAGGTGATATTTGTTCTCATGATGAAAGAAGACTGTTTTTCTATCATTAAGATATGGACTCCCTAACACTATGCCACATATATCAAGTGAAACAACATCCAAATCAACTTCTTCAACCAATTTTGAAGCAACAACAAATCTAACTCTACACTGCTTGGTGACATTAAGTTTTGCTTTGTCGCATACCCAACCAAGAGGATAAGGCTTTGGATGTGGTTTTGTTTCAAGACCCATTTTTTTGACAAGTGTCTCAGATATTAAGTTTACTTGGGAACCCGGATCAAACAAAGTATGAATCTTAGTATGCTTAGATGATACAACCCTTATGTGAAATAATTCACTCCTCTTTCTTTCATCATCATGAGATTCATTAGTGGAACTTGAACTAGCATGACAAGAACCTTTGCGTTGTACTCCAACCATGTTGATCTTTTCCTCATCTCTTGAATCAAAACCAAGATCTTTTTGTACTGTAGCAACAATCTTTGTCTTCCCCTTTCCACCGAACTGCTTTGGTCTCTTCTTCGGATGCAGTTTCCAACAATTCTCATCGTCGTAACCATCCTTCTTGCAATGAGTGAAAAATGGCTTTCCTTCTCCCTTCTTTGTAGTGGTGGTATTTTTGTCCTTTCTTTTAAACTTTACTTTAAATTGATTATGTGGGAACTTGGAAGGATTCTTTGTGGGATCTTCTTGCACATTCTTTCCTCTGTTTTCAAGGTGCGTGGCTTGCACATAAACTTCGTCAATACTGGTGGGGTTAAACAACAGTAAAGTATGACAAATATAACTGTGAAGTGCACCAATATACTTCATTAAAGTTTCATAAGAATCTAAAGGAATGTTTAGTGGAAGTGATTTTTTCCTAAATTCTTCCATGAAACTTTGTACAGTTTGACCTTTACTTTGTCTTAAAGTTTTCCATTCCATCATTGCTTTATGTAAATAACCCAAGGGATAAAATTGCTTCCTTATTGTTGATTTAAATTTCGACCACGAGGAAAGAATATTACCACACTTACTTATGTCTTGAATCTTGCTCTCCCACCATACGAGAGCAGTGCCTTCCAACTGAAGAGAGGCTAATTGCACTTTCACTTCCTCTTCATCAATATGTTGTACACAAAAATATACTTCAACCTGTTGGATCCAGTTATCTAGCTTTTTGAGATTAGCATCTCCATTAAACATAGGTAAAGGAAATTTTACATCAATATTTAATATTGGTTTCTTAAAAGAGGCTTTATGGTTAGAATGATGAGAACGATGAGAATGATTAGAGGAAGAAGAGCTAAAACTTGATGGTGAAGATGGAGGCTTAGGAGGGTCCCTTCCAGCCCCTTGGTTCACTGTAGCATTTTCATATGCTGGTGCTTCCTTTTTCTTCCTTTTCTTTGCCATCCTCTTCTCATAATCTCCATACATTCGCTTGACCATATCTGACATGCAATAGAAGACCATATGGAAGTTTTTCTCATGTTCATCACGCTTGTCCTCTTCATCCATTTTCTTCCTTCGAGATGCACGACCAATCTATGGGTTGAAAGTATTAAGTGTCCCTTCACCCTATTTATGCTTGGCCCTAGTAAGCATTCACACTCAACAATTCAAGTCAAAGATGACTGCTCTGATACCAACATGATCCAGGATCTTTTCATTGATATGACTTATTAAAGAATTGTATTAAATGAGAATAAATTAAAGTGCACCATAAATAAGGAAAGCTCAATAAGAAGGAGACATAGGCATCAATCTGAACACAAAAACTTGATAATGGAGTTCGTCCTTGGTGGACTACGTCTTTGGGTCTTGCTCTCAAATGGGTAGGCCTTTTTATTAACTCAACAAAAGAATTTGAAAAAATACATAAGTATATCTCATTCTGGAATTAAGCTATAGAAGATTTGCTTAGAATAGAAAACAGACAACACCATTGAATTCTTGGCGTCGAATTATCCAAAAATGACTGTCTCCACACCTCAATATGACTCTGACACTCTCAGTCCCTTTGCAAAACTTGTCTCAGCTTCCGTGCCCACAAACTGCAATTAATTATGTGTCTTCTGCATTGAAATACGTGCTTGGACGTACCGTCCTGCGCCCTCCCTCAGCACTGGAAAAATGTAAACATAAATAAATTTACGGTGGAGGAAGTACCAACGCGGACCGATAGTTCGGTTGGTAACTTTGGAAATTGTTAATATTTAGCACTCGAGAAGTTCAGGGTTCGAATCCCCACCCGACCTGTTTTGTTATATGGTTGCAATTTAAGACCAGAATTGGTGTCGAATGGTCGTACCCATCGTCGATGGTTCTTGTTCGCATATATAT
>ML798832.1:54900-92356 GCA_009831015.1 Picea engelmannii
ATCCATTGTGTTGGCCGTCGGATCCAACACCATCTGGTTCGATGACCGAAGTTTTTTCCTCTGTCGTTTTCCCAATTGTCATTGGGAAAAACGTGGGTGCCACGTGGTGCCCACTGGTTGGCCCACATGTCACCCTCTAGTTGGCTTGTCTGACCCAGTCAACCACCATATGGCACTGACATCACCTACCTTATCGGTTGTCATACCAATCCATGTGTCGCGTCCAGAGACTGCCATGTGTCAGCTCGACATTGGGCCACGCGGCGACCCTTGGATGGTGCCACGTGGGAGACTTTCACTGGTTCAATTGGTGCCCAAAAATGCCAAATGTGCATGACACGTGGAAACCTACGGGGCTACCACATGGCATGCTGATGTCATTAATACGTCATCCTGTCCAGTCCGCTACTGACGTCAATAGTGCGGATGCTGATGTGTCTTGGTTGACTTTGACCCGATTGACCAAACTTTGACTAGCCATATCTTTTGCATCCGGACTTCGTTTGACGAACCGTTTACACCGTTGGAAAGCTTGCGACACACTCTTCACGATGATGCAAATTTTGCTGAGTTTTGTGGATTTTTCATTTTTTCATTTTCTTTATCTGTCGAGGCCCTTCTAAGCTTCCTGATGTACTTCTGAGAACTTTGAGTCATTCCTAGGCCTCTATGGATCCTTTCGGATCAATTTTAGTTTTTAGAAAAATGTGTGTCCCTATAACCTGAGGGTGCACAACAGATCAATGGAGTGGACTAAACCATGAGCTTGCATTTTTTCAATTTCAGTTAAACAGGGCCATAGGCTAAGAGTTCCAACCACCGTTCTTGTAAAACATCTTTTGATACTTGTTTTGAGAGTTACATGAAGCACACATTTGTAGTTTCAGTATGCATTTGTCAAATTAGACCACCATTGCATACTTCACAACAAGATGTTCAGATACATGTAAACTTACACTAGGAGGATCCCACATTAGTTTTGGGTTCACAATGTTGAGCTGAAGGAAAACATTATCGACTTGACAGACCTTCGGCTCAGAAGCTTGAAAAGTTAGGTAGGATGGTTGGAACCTTGAAATATCCAAGTGGAGAATGCTATATTATTGGTATATAAGGATTATTGGAATCTTTGTGCATAAATATATATAGTGCTTATATTTCAACTATATATGTTATAACCTACATAAAATATATGTGATCATGAGGATGTCGACTTCCCAACTAATAACCAAAACTTAGATTTTCTGGTATTGACATTCCTTAGTAGTCCAACCCCAAATCCTGGCACTGCGATAGAGAGACAAAGCAAGACATGACCCACATACAATAGAGTGGCAGAGGGACCAATGATAACTCAACCCAAGCCCAAAGACACAACAAAGAGAAAGAGCAAAGGACATGAGGTACAAAGAAGGAACTGCAATGGCAGATAGTTTTCATGTGTACTGACACGTTTCTAGCTACGTGGGATACAAAGGAATATTGCATCATTGGTAAGAGATTAGCGACCATTTTGAGACCCTTCCTTCTCAAACTATGTTGTTATTAACATAACAAAGGGTTCCATAATTTCATAGCAATAGTTAGCATGGAAAAGCAACCATTATTTGTGCTCAGCTTAGTGATAAATCTCATCTTTCAGTACTGCCAAAACTCATAGCGCTTTTGGCAACATCAATGGCTCGATGGATCACAAGAACATGAGTATCAATTAATTTATGAAACAAGTCAACTAAACATAACAATGGGTTACATAGCAAGTAGGCATTTTCACTTCAATGCTTTAATTGCTTAATTCCACATGCATTTCTTACATCTTCATTCCACATGCATTACTTACATTTTCAATTTTTGTTTGCATACTATTTTAATCATTGATAGATCTTTAACTCATTGGCCAGGCGAAGATGTACATGTTCAATTATCTTGTTAAAATTTTAAATTGTTCATGAGATAAATCTATTTTCAATTGCTAAAACCCTTGAAAGAAATAGAATTGGCAATCAATGATAGCACAAAAAATGGTCCAGTCTACAACAATTATGGTGGCAAACCCCCAGATTCTAAAGGTTGTTTCCACTGACAACACAAAATTGGAATCTAGTTTATTGAATTCCATATGTTGAACTGTCGGTAATTCTATATCGCATATGTCGTATTGCATCTTCGAATTTGTCGGTAGAGGCGACTTTCGATTTCTAATTGCAACTATTATTACCTAAAACAAAGAGCCAAGCAACAACAACATGAGTTCATTCATTAAAAAAAACTAACAAAATTCTCTCCTTTGATTGTATTCAGGTCAATTATTCGCCTCTAATTGTTTGTAAATAGTATCTAATTCTTCTATTGATAGTGTGTAGTAAGTTGTTGTTGCATAATCTGATCTACAAGTGTCTTTTTTTCATGCATCACATATTTAATGTTTATTGTGCTATTTTGGTAATTTGGTTCATAACAACAATATATTTTATGTTGATGGTCTAGTGGCTGAAATAGGGTGTCGCCATATGAATAATGTGAGGCTATGGTTTAGTGGTTGAAACACATCATTGCCACATTACACTACGAGGTTATTCCCTAGTTGTTGAAACATGGTATCACCATGTTAGTGACTCAACTTCAAATCCCTTGAGCAAGCATAGAGCTAGAGAAATTAAGTGTTACACACCTAAGTGTCACACTACCAAATGTTGCACTTAAGTGTCACAACGGTTATACACCTAAGTGTTGCACTATTGAACGTCACACTTAAGTGTCACACTTTACCAAGTGTGGTACTTAAGAGTCACAAATTCATCACGATAAAGAAGTGTTTATCATGAACCCTAGACAAGTTGGAAGGGAAACCTATCAGTTAGAGGTCAAAATCCTGCCCTTTTCCTTAAGATTTTGGCCTTGATTGAGCTTCATTGCCCCCTGCCCATATACAAGGAGGGATAAACCCTTATCATCGCTCCCCCATAGTGTTTTAGGGAGTGATAATCCCTTTTCCATTGCCCTGTGCACAATTATGGGGGGGGAATGAGTTTGTTGCAACCATCATGCCTTGTTTTGTGAGGTTGTTTCCGAGAGTTTGCAGTTGGTTAAGAGATTGGTTTGAGCTATCTCCTATTAAAGGCAAGGTCAATTCTGTTAGTTGAGACAAATCCTCATTTGACCATATCATCTCCTCAAAACTATCTTATGGTTGTGATGCCTCAATTCCTATATAATGAAGGCCATGCTTGAGTGAACATGAGGGGAGAGAATTTCAGAGTATCATACTATTGATCTCGAGACATTCAAGGGGAGGAGAATTAAGAGTATCATAATTATGATTGTGTGCGATCCAAGAGGCTAGAAAGGATATATTGGAGGAGCTGTTGCAAGGTCAAGATTGAGATTGTAAGTGCTTCCATTTTGTTGTCTTTCCATTAATACATAACTTGGCCTATTCCTCTCATGTCTATGCGTTCAGTATATGCATGTCTATTGTTGTAAATTCATCATAGATGAATCTATTTTTACTTAACAATATAGTGTGCAAGAAGGAGGTTTCCCTTTGTTCCTTGCATGAATTTTCTTGCACCTAGGAGCTTTGATATCAAGGTCAAATGCTGGAGTAGCGAGGACAACCGACATAAAAAGGTAAGTCACTCATCTCTCTCTTATTATTCTAATTCTTGAAATAGGTCTAGGGGGAAGTAGTTCACCATTTGTTCTATTTTGTATTGTATCAAAGAGGGGTTTCACCTGTCTGTAGGAGGAACTTTACCACAATAGAAAATTGGCGACTCTGTTGGGGATGATCTCTTGATTTTCCCCTGGTTTCTAGATTTTTGAATTGTTTTTTTCTTTCTTTCTGATGGTATGATTTTTATTTGAACTCTCCCCTTCCCTCGTCATCATTGGGAAGTATGATGAGTCAACAACCCAATCTTCTTTAAATCTAAGCAAGATTTGCATCTTTCCAGACTTCATCCCTCCTTTTTAATGGACTACAAAGTGTGATCCATATTATTTTTTAGAACGAAATGAAAGCATAGATATTACAATGAAATACACATAAATATTGCTAGAAACAGAGAAATGCAGTAATACATGATTTCTATTAATGAAAGAAACGTACAATGATTGTAAAAATACAGAGTGAAAGACTTGCTAGAATGGTGGTAGCTTATCTCTAAGAAGAGATGTGACGACTACTTGCATTCACAAGAAAATGATTTTTACAATGAGGCTCCAAAGGCCTTTTTAACATAAGGAAAATAAAAAACCCTAACACCGGAAGATGAAAAGCCAAAAGGTTTGCGGGCCCCGATGGGGGTAGTTGATACATCAACTTTCCGAGGGTGTAGCTTTTGCATACGATCTCCGTTTGGGGCGCTCGATACACCGTTGGAAAGGTATAACCAAGAAGAATGATTTTTGACTAGCCCAAGCAAGTTCCTTTGCTAGTTACTTGGCCCCAAAATCCCCAAAAAACATCATTTAGGGCCTCAAAACGGCCCCAAAAGTTTCAGAACAAAAAAACTGCTAACAATAGTAAATTGGCAACGACATGTTTTGAGCCAGTTGGACTAGGTGGGTGGCCACCAAGATACTTCTGGATTAGAGTGTTAATTTTCTGATCATCTCCCTTTATCAGTGTCTTGGAGAGTTGTTGATGTTTGAATCTGTCAAGGACCGAAACGCCAACCTCATGAGGATATGGATCCTCCATTTTTAGAGAGGTGGTACTCCTCTTTGGCTTATGATATTCTTTGTAATTTCAGATGAAGAATAATATAGGACCCTAATATATTCCAATATTTAATGCTAAAAAAAAATCAAAATGTTGAAAAGTAATGAGTATTTATAAAAGAGAATTCTTGAGAAGTGGACTAGGAATCTCACACATCACACATTACAAAAAATAAACAAAATTTCCTCACATCCATCATAGTGAAAATAAATATTATGATCACATTTAAAATAAAAGAAGATGGTATGTACACAAAAGATAACTTTTATAGAGTACTGCTTATATAGCTCAAAAGAAGATTATGATAGATCAATTTCAAATACTTTAAACTCAAGACTCAGAGGTACAAAATACAATCAAAATTGATCTCGAAATAGTTCTATGGGATTTCTCAAAAAATAATAATGTCTGTTACAGTGCTTTGAAATTAAAGGCGTTTGTCCAAAGGACTGGGATTGGGGCTCCCATAGACCATAAATCAAACATATACAATAAAGTAGAACATAGAAGGAAGAAAGTGGGTAGATGTGAAACAACAAAATTTGGAAAGAAGACAAAAATAATGTTATCAGGATTTGGTTATACTTTTTTAGTTAAAGAAGAAGAATAAATGGATGAAAACTGATAAAGGAAGAAGTATGTGATCAACATGGACTTACTATGATGGTATCTCTCTCTTTCATTTGCTTGTTTTTGTTTCTTTTATACCCTTGCTTGTTACAATTTGATTACCGATCATAACTGCTTCTACTGGTATTTCATAAATCTTGGCAATTGAGTTGTTTAACCATTCTTGAATAAAATCCCTTAATGGGGGCAACACTTACTTCTTGTTTTATTTTAACATTAAAGAACTCCCTTTTGATTTCTCTAAGATCAACAAATAAATTTTGTAATACATTTTCAATATATTCATTTTTATTTATGTACTCAACAAGCCAACTGTCAATATCATCATGTGTAAATTCAATCATATTATCAAACTTCTCAGATGTTGCCCTTTTAATTCTTCAACTCGTCCTTTGAAATGTTTTCAAGCCATGAACATTGAATTTGAAAGATATTTAGGGTCCGAGACTTCAACACTGGTTCTAGTTTTATCGAAATCAATAATTTTTGAATATGCTTCAATCATCCTTCTTGATAAATCAATCAATTGAATTGACAATCCTTTTAATACGTTAATTTTTTCCATCCAGTAGGATTTTAATTGTTCGATGCGGCTTAGAGAAGGTAGATTTTATTTCTTTCTTGTCTACTATGTCATTGCCAAAATTTTTATTGCAAACATCACAACTCCATCTGTGTAAAACCCTTCATCATTTTTCAAATTTGAATTCAAGTATTCCTTTGTATTCTGAATTCTCAAACCGAGAGAGGAATTTTTTTTTCCATATCCCACAGCTCTAAAATCAATGACATTCTTTTCGAAATATTCTCTTCAACAAAATGTCGAGTGACAATCATTAAATTTGAAATTCTCTTGACTCTTGCACTTGGCACAGGGATTTCTTGAAGACTTTTTCCAGGGTGAATAATGGAAACAGGGGGAAGCCAAAATAGGTGGAGGCATGAGGGTTGCCTCCAATTCTTTAATTTTTTCTTTCAACTGAGCATTCTCTTCCTCCATATGTGTAATTGAAACATCAAGTGCATCCCCTATAACTTTATGAATAGATGATAATCTAGAAGGCAACATATTTCGAGTGTCAATGGTGGACCATAGCTTTCCGCTCTTACTCTTTGTAGTTCTCTCAAAAACCAATTTCTTAGATTCCTTATCAAAAGAGGAATTTTGTATGACAAATATTTCTTCATCAGAAAATGTCTTGTCCTGGACCATGAGTGTGGAAATATGTTGCACATTTTCTCTAACCGATATTTCTACATTTGGGAAAGTGATATTTTCAATATCTACATCCAAATCTATATTATCCAATAACAAATCATTTTCTGGAGCATGCGTTTCTTCCCCTTCCTGCTATGAGTTAGTCCTTTTTCTCTGAAGTTTTAACTGATGGGGATTATCTAGGTTCCCCTTAGGAGGGTTTCTTTATTCATCATCTCTAGAGTTATTACTCTACATTTTTCTTGTGTGAGTTGTCCCAGATTAAGGATTTCTCTTTGGTAGGGCACTTCTTCGAGAAACAGCTGGTGACCGAACATTTTTCTCACTTGAGGGCTTACCTCTTTCCTTGTGGTTCTCTGTGGTACTTGTAATAGTTTCTATATCTCTGGAGCCTCTGTCGGGTTCTTGATTATTTGGATTATGGTTGTCATTCTCCTCTTCTCCACTTACGACTAAATTTATAAGTGCAGGGCTGAGCCCAACTGAAATTAAATGATTATAAAAAATATGATTAGGGTTGAAACCCTTGATTTTCTCCGCAAACCTCAGGTTGGAGTGATCGAAATAAGCAACATACTCATCTATATTGGAAATTCCTTGGAGAATAATTTCACCAACTTTCCACGAGAGAGGTATGAACTGCTTTTTTCTTTTCTCAGAGAAAGTGTGGAACCAAAATCTATATTGTCTAGCTATCTCAATGAAAATAAACTTTTATTTTTTATTTTTTACAGAAACGATTATGGAGTGTTTATATTCATCTTGGCCTGAATGCCAAAAATCTGATTACATTGGTAATTTCTTTGTCCTGTTGCATCTCACTGCTAAGGATGAGGGAGCAGCTGAAGCTTGAAGGTTTCTTCCTTGATAAGGAACCCAAAGAATCGATTTAAGAGATTTTCCCCCACTTGAAGATACAAACAAATTTGTTTAAAAGCAAGCAGTAAAACATGGCAGCAATCAACTTAAGGGATGGGTTCCCATGATTCTTCTTCGTCTTTCATCTTGATCCCGATAGAGAGGTGGGAAACTTTGTTGGCTTCGATGTCCACCTCTTTATTATGAGTTCTCAACACATGATAGTACTTCAAGTTCTGGAAAGTGTTTTCCAAGCCTTTGATTCTAGTTATCAGCCTTGAAAGTTTAAGATCCAACGTTGGGGAGTTGGAAACCATTGCGTTTATAACGATCTGGGAGTCACCTATAACATTATCTTCATTTATGCTTAATTCTTTGAGGATATTGAGACCTTGGAAGAGGGCCAAAGCCTCAGCTTGAATGCTGGAAGAATATCCAAGTCCCCAAGCATAGGAATGGATTTTATCCCCAAATGGGCTTACAACAACACCTCCTGGACCAGCTTTGCCCAGGTTGCCCTTTGCTGCTCCATCAAAAAAGAGGGAATGCCTTGCTTGCGATTTGATCCAGTCTTGAAAGTCGGTTTCAGATTTCCTTATTTGCCACTCTCTAATAGTAGGGGCTTTTCTGACTGTTGGGTGAAATCGCAAATCTAGAATTGATCCCGATTTGATGTCATGTTGGCTGAGATTGGAGTCGTCTTTTATGTCAGTCAAGCATTCCTTTATTTGGCATTTAATCTTGATTTCTAAGGCCTTATGGTTCTGCTTTGTATTTCTGAAGATTCTTCTGTTACGTTCTAGCCATATCTGCCAACAGATAACCTTTGGGAGGACAGCCCATGCTGATTTAATTATTTGGTTTTTAGGAGGAGGGCCGGGATATCTGATTGCCCATTTAGAGAAGAGTTCAGCAGTGGAGCAAGGGAGCACAAAATTATGATCCAAATCATGAATAAAGGAAGACCAGATCTGCTTGGAGAAGTTGCAATCTAGAATTAGGTGGACTGCTGTCTTTGCATTTTCATTGCACAATGAGCAGATGGAGGGGCCGTAGAATCCTTTCTTCTGCAAATAGTCATAAGTTAAGATTTTTCCATGGCAGAAGATCCAGGCAAACAAGTCCACTTTGGGCCATGAAGGAAAATGCCAGACCCCTTGCCAAGGAGCTGGGTCGGGGGAGGGGGCATATGGCCTCTCATTCAGTTTGGTGTACCCCAAGGAGACGAAGTAACCTATGGCATTCGGACCCCAGCCTTTCAAGTCTCTTTTCCTCATGTGCGTGGGTGCCAAACGATGCAGTAAACCGAGCAGCGTGGTCCATTCGGTGGTCAGGTGATCCGACACCTCAATGCGTTTCCATCCTACCCAGACAAAGTTGTGCCAGCAAGAAATATCCCACAATGATCGTAGTCCCTCTCTGTCCATCCAACAACGCAACGATCTAATGGAGGCTCTGTCTTCTATTGGATCCTTATTCATGATTTTGTCTGTCCAAATGTTGATTTTTTTCCCGTTACCTGGGATCCAGTAGGAGTGCATAGTAATTAGAGGGGTGTCTTTAGCATACAGTTTGAGAAATGTCAAGTTAGGCATTTGAATCACATTTTCTAAGCATCTGTATTGGGGTCCTCTGAAATATTTTTTCCAGAGAGCCAATTGGGCCCAGTCAGGCTTGGGCGCATTGATCCTCCAAATAATCTTTGCCTCCATTGCCACATTCTGCTGACAGAGATTTTTGAATTTTAGACCACCCTCCCACAACAGCTTGGAGATGGTTTCCCAACTGACAAGGGGGATCTTGTTTTCGTTCTGTTTTCCTCCCTTCCAAAAGAACCTCCGTATGTACTCTTCCATTTTTTTTAAAATGGTTGCCAGAGCGAGAAGCCCAACGAATTGGAATAGAGGGAGGCTGGTAAGCACATATTTAATTAACACTGATTTGCCAACAATATTGAGCCAAGAGTAACCCCAGGCTTGAATCTTAGACTTGAATTTTTCTAGCTGGGGGAGCCAGTCTTTGCTTGCAGGTCTCTTATGAGATACAGGGAGGCCCAAGTATTTAAAAGAGGACCAAGAAGAGGAGGCTGCAAACCCCAAACATCTAGAAATGGTAGAAAGCAATCTGGGCATTATATTCCAGCTGATGATGTGGCATTTGCTCTTGTTAACAACACTGCCTGAGGCCTCACTGAATTCATCCAAAACCGCTTTGAATTTTAAGGTAGAGGAGAGAGAGGAAAAACCCAAAAGTAGAGTGTCATCCGCAAACAAGGCGTGATTAATGTTTTTGACCCCTCTTGCAATACACAATCCGTTAATGTCTTGATCTTGCATTTTTTTGTCTAGAAGGAAGCTGAGGACAGAGGCTTGGATGACAAAAAGCAGAGGGGATAGAGGACACCCCTACCTAAGTCCTCTTGAAGCTTTGAAAAAATCAGTGGCTCTTCCATTTACAAGAGGAGCAATCCATGGCTCCGAGATACATGCCCAGATCCATTTAATGAAATTTGCTCCAAAACCAAACTTTCTCATAACATTTAATAGAAAACTATGATTTACTCGATCAAAAGCATTTGCTAAATCGAGTTTAATCACCATACCTTGCTCTTTTCGGAGAAGACTTGAATGAATTGCCTCTTGTACAAGGATGAAATTGTCCACGATCTACCTTCCTCGGATGAAGCCTCCTTGATTCTCAGGAATTATTTTAGGAAGAATGAGCTTCAGCCTATTTGCAATTACTTTAGTGATTAATTTGTATCCAATGTTGCATAGGGAAATCAGACGGAATCTGCTGAAGTTGTTGGCACCTTTTTCCTTGGGTATGAGGGCTAAGAAAGCAGAGTTTGTGCTGCCGCCTATTTTCTCAGTATTTTGAGACTTTTGAACCATTTTGAGAAGGTCCTTTTCAACAATCGGCCAGCAGGCTTGAAGGAATCTGGCAGAGAATCCATCCGGCCCAGGGGCCTTATCCAGATCCATATCAAACAGAGCCTTTTTGACTTCATATTTAGTGACTTTGGCCTCAAGAGTCTCCTTCATTCGCTGAGAGATTACAGTGGGTATAATGTCTAACATATCTGAATATTGGTTTGGGTCCTTGTCTTCACTATACAAGTCTTGAAAGTGAGAAAAGGATGCTTTCTTTATGTGATCAAAATCCTTATGGATATCGCTATCCTCTTTAATCTCTGAAATGGTGTTGAAGCATTTCCTTGCCTGGGCTTGTTTTTGGAAAAAAGCAGTGTTCCTATCCCCTGCTTTGAGCCAGAGATTGCGAGATTTTAATCTCCAATACTCTTCTTCAGCTAAGCAGGCCTTTTGATAGCCCTGTTGCAGCTTAGCTTCTTGATCTATTAACTCCTTTGTGAGTATAGCCTTCTCCATACAAGATTGATGGGAGACAAGAGAGGCTTTAATGGATTTCCTTTCTGTATCTGGTTTGGGCAGAGTTTTGACCCATATTTTTAGAACTCCTTTTACCCTTCTAAGCTTTTCCTCCCAAATATAGAAAGGCAATCCTTTAACTGGTTGATTCTAGCATTCCTTGACAATTTGCATAAAGTATGGCTCCTTTACCCAGAGAGGGATGAATCTAAAGGGGATGGGACCCAGATCATGGTGAGCTAGAAGTTCTAGCTTTATGGGCTTATGGTCCGAGACGCTGCTGGCAAGAATATGCATTCTAGGCTCTAAACCTAGCAGCAAATAGGAGCTTTGAATAAAAAATATATCTAGCCTGGCAGCAATATGTTCAGGGCCCACTCTTTTATTAGACCAAGAGTACTTACCAGTAGAAGGTTTGATATCCAGCAAGTCCCAGTCCTACATAATGTCCTCCACCCGTTTCCTTGCTGGATCTCGAACTGCGCTGCCTCCCCTTTTTCAGAAGGATGAAGAGTGAGATTGAGGTCTCCAACAATAATTATATTTTCCAGAGTTGTCAAATCTGCTTGGTGCCTTATAGAATCCCAATAGTCTTTTTTTCCCCAACATTGACTGGAGAGTAAACATTGAAAAGACAAAAAGTTTCCTTAGTGTCCAAATTCTGCAATTTCAATATCATCCAATGAGTGTTCCTAGCCTCAAATAGGACTGTAAATTTGTTGACGTTCCAAAGAGTGTCAATCCCTCCTGAGGCACCTCGGGCAGAGATTGCTCTTGCTTCACTTTTCATCCAAAGTTTCTTGCTTGCTTGAAGGAAGGCTATGTCTTCTAGCTTTGTCTCCTGGATGAGAAGTATGTCTGGGGTTTCTGTTCTGATTAAGCTTCTGATGGCTTATTCCTTTGTTTTGGTCCCCATACCTCTATAGTTCCAGGAGATGACCTTCATTATTTTTGTTTCTGATGGGCTCCCTTGGAGCCTTGGGTCTGGTTTTTCAATATCTTAGGCCTTGGGGCTAGCAGTTTTTCCAAAGTTGGTTGGATGCCCTGAAGTTTTTCTTTGTAGGTCTCCTGCTCCCTTTTTTCCTTGTCAGTTTTTCGGCCTCTTAAAGATCTTCTTATCGAGGTTTGGGACTCTCCTATTTCTCCTTCCTCTTCTGATTCATCCATTTCCTGCTCTTCTTCCTCAACTTCTATAGCCATACCTTGAGGATCTTCAACACTTGTTCCTTTGTGGGAGGTTGAGGAAGTACCTTTACTTGAAGGAGCTGTTTTTTGGGCCTCGATCTCCTAGGTAGCTTCTGTCTCCTCTTGGATCCCAACCTCCTGAGTGTTCTCTAGTTATGAGCTTAGAGGATCAAACTTATTTTCTATAACAGGTTTGAGTGATATCTGCTGGGCAATGGCCTGGTGAGGTCCTTTGCCAATAGGGCCTCCTGGCTTCTGATTCTTGAGATGGGGTTTGGAACACTTGACTTGGTTCCATCCATCCTCCTTCCCCTACCCAACCTCTTTGTTGGTCGGGCAACCTCTGGAGAAGTGGCCATAAACATGGCATTTCCGACATTTGAAGGGCAACTGCTCACAGTCCAGTTTATGTAAATGTGTCCATCTTCCGACCTTTAATGTGATGGCCTCTGGTAGTCCCACCTCCAAATCTACTTCTACACAGATCCTGGCATAGTCGTATTGGTCCTTATTGTTCGCTCGATCTATAAATTTCCTCAGGGCATTTCCAATGTGTCTCAGGGAGTCCCCATTCCAACAGTGTACTGGGAGATTTGGAAGTCTGACCCACATCGGGACTGCTTTGGGCACATCTACTGCCGGATCAAAGTCCGGGGTCCATTTATTCAAGTACAGCCTCTGAGGGCCCATGAAGTAGGGACCATTTTGGAAGATCAGATCTTTGTTGTCCTTTGATGTGAATTCGAAGAGGAAGTATCCTCTCCCCAGAAAGTAAGAAGTGACACTTTCTTTGATCAACAACGCCCAGTTTCTGTTGACCCAGATTTTAGTGGATTTTGGGGACGTCCATAGCCTAGTGAACTGACCGATGAGAGCCCGATCGGCCAACGACAGAGCAACCTGGATCGAGGTTTCTGGAGGGAGGGAGATCACCGAAATATCGTCCAGTTTTTTAACAAATTTTGCAGCTTCAGTAGTTTTCTTCTGTGGAAGTCTAGCCAGGAGTCGATTGAAAGCCTCAGAAGGAGAGATCGGCGAAGGAGGTGGAAGGGACGCCCGGGGGGTGCCCAACCCCTCCATGGTCGCAATCCCTGGGCTCGGGCCTGACCCGAAGATCGCAAACCCTGATAACCCTGCCGATGTAAGCGATTTTTTAGCTCGAATTCAAACTCTCTCAATGATAAGAAACTTATCAGATAGATAATAAGGAATAAAAATAGGTTCTTCGATAGAGTAGAAAACCCTGATGATATTGTAGTCCTCCATTTTCTCAAGAACTCCTTTTCCCTTTAGAAAGGTCGATGCTTCCAATGAGAGCCAGGAAGTGTCTTCCCCAAATAAAAACTTCTTGAATTTAGGCACAAAATCATAATATACCTCGTAGAAATGATGGTTGACTCTTTGCCTCCATAAAGATTCATACCACATGGTCACAGGGTCCACCTTTAAACCCTCAAAAGTATCACAATATATAATAGCAAATATCAAATAAGACGACATATAAAAGTTTTTCTCAGTCTTGAAATTGGTCAATTGTAATATGATTTCATTTGAAATAATCTCCGCCTAGTCGAAGATTGTGTTTTCGTGATCAAAAAAATGTAGTATATACAATGCTAGTCGGGGAATGGTTTCTGTAGAGTCTTGGCCAACAATTTGAGTAAACAACTAGGCAATTTCTTTATAAGGATTTTTTTAAGGAACTTACCTGAATTTTGGATTTAGGAAATTTCTGGCTTTCTCCCCTTTATAAACCATGTTCGGCTCTAGAAATTTTAACATCTCTCTAAATATTGAAGGCACCAATGAAATAGGAGAACTACTCTGCAATGTGATGACCCTTATGTTTTGAATAAACTTGTCGATGCACTAGGTGACAATATCCTTGCATTCAAAAAATTCTAGAACACATCCTGCGAGAACTATCCTTGAGGTCCATACCTTGTTGTTCTCTTTACCCAACAAATTTGAATAATACCAATATGAGCAGGACCAATGGTAGTTCTGGTCTTCTCTAGCTAAGAGATTCAAGGTATCTCCACTGAACTATTGTTTTCTCATGACTAACTTCACGGAGCTGTCCAGCTTCTCTTGTAATATTACTTTGCACAGTGAAATTTTTTTACGTTAGATTTTCTTTGGATGGAAGCATTAACTCAAAATAAATATGACTAGCCTCGGTATAAGCATCATTAATTAACGACCATTTCAATAATAAATTTAGTAGTTGGGTCTGTAGGGATATCATTAAATGTGACATCGAGAAATGTGAAGGAAGAGACATGTAATGGTGGAGAGTCAGAGTGAGTGACTAGTGTGAAAAAGCATATTTGCGAGTCCGAAGGTCCGCAAGTCTGAAAGTTCGAATACATGAAATGGCTAAGTGTTGAAATATGTCAGGCGGACATATGGGGAAGTGGAGGTATAACACATAGGCCCGTGAGTCTGCAAGTCTGAAAGTTTGTGATGCAAAAATAAACTGAGTGTTGGGTGGACTAATATGTGGGCAAAGGGAACACAATACAAGTTTGAAGGTCTGCGATTTTGAAAGTCTAAAAACATAGTGAAAACAACTAAGTATGGTAAACTTGTCACAACAAAGAAAGGTAAAAAGAGGGGAAAAAAGAGATGGGGAAAGGGAAAATATACAAGGGGAATAGAACAGGTAAGAAAAGAGACATAAAAAATAGAAATAGGGGGGAAGCACAAAAGAGGTTCAACAAATGGCTCCAACTATAGGATGAGAACCCCCTGCGAGTTGTTAAGAATCCAGAATCTCATGACCATATGTTTTATCCTTTGGGAAATGGAGTTGAAACAATCAGGATGTACAAAATAAAATAAAAAATCTATGTACAAAGATAAGAAAATGTCTTAATCAAAGAAACGTTTTAGGTGTTTCCCATTGATAGGAAACATTAACATCTTTCCCTTCATATGTTTAAGTTGTTGATGTTTGGACAACATCGGGAAGACATTCTCTTAGAATAGTAATTAATAATATAATTATTGATTATTAAATATCATATATAATAAGTAAATGATAATAATAAATAGTTATTGATTATTCAAGGGACACATCCTTTCATGGATGGTCACCATATGTTCCCTATATATGGAACACTCATCATTGTAATAATATATCGATCATATCTTATATGAATAAAAACAACATGGTATTAGAACGAGACTGGGCTTGACTCCTTCATAGGAGGGCCCATGAAAATGAGAGTAGAGTAAAATATTGGGAGTGTTAAATTTATGGGGTTGTTACAATCTCTATGTACAACATATTTAATTTTTTACTCCTACCCAAATTATAGAAAGAATTCCATAAATTATGGTGGGCAGTAATTTCTAGTAAAAATGTCATAATTACCTAAATATGAGGAATGTAATGCATATTTACTTCTACCTATATTTATGCAAGGAATCACATGAATTATGGAGGAACAATTTAACAAAGTCAAATGCTATGTGGATAGATTATAACCAAATTAATCTTTGGTTAGTTACAAAGGTATTCTCCAACTATTTATAAGAAAGAAAATTTAATTTAATTTTTCAAAGAGACGTGTTTTTTTTGGATCAATCTAATATTACTATAAAAAGACACTTTAAAGACACAACAATAGACACATGTATTTTTTCTCTCTCACACGTGGGATAAGTGATCTAAGGAAGAGACTAAGAAGTTGAAATTTTATGAGTTACTTACTGATGTTCTAGTGTTTACTAAAGTAATATCGTATATCATTGGAAGTAATTACCACTTGTGGAAAATTGTGCTTGTTTAATTTAACACTAGAAAATTAACATGGTTAGCCGTATGGCATCGAGTATATGATGGATGTGTGTTGGTAGATGTATTACATCGAGTATATGTGGATGTCTATTGGTAGCTGTATGCCATCGAGTATATGATGGATGTGTGTTGGTCATAGTAGAAGACATATTATTTGGAGGGTCATTGTATATAGTTGTGCACAAGATAAATTGATCTCCTCTAAGAGATGCTTTTTGTTGTTGTTGTTTATTGTTTCAGTAAGGTCACATGTAATAGATATGAGAAGGAACCATAATGACGGTCGAAGGAAGAAGACATGGAGGGAAATACCTTCCAACATGATATCAAGGAGAGACATTGCCAGACATGATGCTTAGAGACAAGAAGTCTCTAGGAGCAATGTACCTCCCAGGATGGGACCATACCAGATAACAAAGACAGTTCCAATGATCATGGATATAATGAGTCAAGACCGAATGTAGAACAAATATGGTATATCCAGTAGAGGAGGAAAACATATTATGAGACTCATAGGGAGCAGGTGTAGCAGTTCTAGTACATGAGTCAAGCCATGAGATGTTGAGGAAGTAGGCATGGAAGCAATTCTATTGTATGTAGAGGCACTCCTAGAGAGGGAGGCGGTAGTACATCCAGAGGGAGAAGATATTGAGTTACCTCTAGAGAAGGAGGAAGATCTACCTTCAGTGTTAGAGGGAGAAGAGACAGAGGAAGAGTCACCTCCAGCTCTAGAGGTAGTGTTGATGTTTTTCAACTTCCTGAAATATTGGTTTCACGAGGGAACTTCGATATATCATGTATGGTCCAAAATGACTTAGCATGATCAACATTTACCTATGTTTATGTGGAAAAAGACATCCATGACTGCAGTGTATGTTCATAACATAATTCCTCATAAGACTTTGAGGAGCATGACGCCTAAGGAGGCCTTCACCAGAGTGAATCTCAAGGTTGGAAACTTCAAGATATTTGGGGTGTCCAATATACATTCATGTACCCAAGGAGAAAAGGATCAAGATAGACCCTTCAGGAAGAAAGGGTAAATTTGTGGGGTACAATGAGTCTTCAAAGAAATACTAAATCTACATCCCTGGTCAGAGACAGATTGAGGTGAGCAGAGATGTTACCTTTGAGGAGGAGGTATCCTTTAAGAGATCTAGAGGGTCTCACATGGAGATTGATCAAATTGATCCAATTGATCTCGTTGATCCTGTAGCTCTAGTTGATCTTCGCAAAGATATTGCAGTAGGTCGGAAGAGACCTACACGGGCTCGCCAGACTTTGCAGGAGGTAGAAGGATATGCAGCTCCTTATGGTACCCTCCGAGTGAGAAAGAGACCTTAGAGATATTCATGCTATGCTGCAAATATGAGCCACATAATTCATTTTGAGCCTTCATGTTATGAGGAAGTAACTAGTCATCCAGTATGGAGAGATGTCATGATGGAGGAGTATCAATCCATCATAAAAAATGATGTGTGGGATATTGTTCCAAGACCCGAGGGGAAGTCTGTAGTGACTTCCAAATGGATCTACAAGATCAAACACATAGTTGATGGGAGCATCAAGAGGAAAAAAATGATATTTGTTGCTAGAGGATTCTCTTAGATGGAGGGAATAATTACGAGGATAACTTTTCTCCTATTTCTCGATACACTTCTATCCAGATGATTATTTCGCCTACAACATCCATGGGTTGGAGAGTACATCATATGAATGTAAAGACAAAATTTCTCAATGGAGAGATTGAGGAAGAAGTATACATCGAGTATCTAGATGGTTTCGTGATACATGAGAAGGAGTCTCATGTGTGCAGGTTGAAGAAGGCCTTGTATGGACTCAAGAAACCACCTCGATCTTGGTGTGCAAGGATTGATGGACACCTAATGATTTTTGGGCTTCAACAAAAGTGTTCTCAATCCTAGCCTATACTACAATATTGTTAATGGTGAGTACTTGATTTTGGTCTTCTACGTTGATGATTTATTCCTCACCGATACAAAGAGCCTTATTGTTGAATGAAAGTATGCATTGGCCTCTAAGTTTGAGATGAAGGACCTTGGTATGATGCACTACTTCTTGGGACTATAGGTGTGGCAGAGAACTAATGATATCTTCCTAAATCGGGGGAAGTACACAATTGAGATATTGAAGAAGTTTGGGATACTGAACTTGAAGCCCGTGGCTACACCAATGGTGACAAATATGAAGTAACTAATTGTGTCTTCTTCCAATTCTGACGAAATTGATCCAACTCTATACAAAAAATTGATTGGATAATTGATGTAGTTGGTTAACACCAGACCAAATATTTTCTATGCAGTGAGTGCACTTAGCCAGTTTATACGTCAAACGAGATAGACACACTGGATTGTTGTGAAGCATGTGTTGAGATACTTGCGAGGCATAGTTGGACATGATTTGAGATATACTTCCAGTATTGATATGATATAGAAGGAATATATTGACTCTGATTGGGCAGGGAGCGCAGTGGACATAAAGAGCACCTTCGGGTGTTGCTTCACTTTGGGATCTTCCATGGTTTCCCGATGTAGCAGGAAACAAACTTCTGTGGATTTGATCATAGCAGAAGCATAATACATTGCATTAAGTATGTCAATCCATGAAGTAGTGGGATTCACAAGCTCCTTGTAGATTTATCCAAACATGTGTTGGATTCCACCATTATTCATTATGGTAACCAAAGTTGTGTGAAGATATCATATAATCTAGTGTTTCATGACAAATCGAACCAAATTGAGATCAAGTACCATTACACCCGAGACATGGTGTAGAGGAAGGAAGTATTGGTGTAGTACCTTCCTACAGATGAACACGTTGTTGATGTTCTTACCAAACCAGGATGAATTTCAAGTACTTATGTGACATACTTGGTGTGGTAGAGAATGCCTCCCTCGCTGAGAGGGAGTGTTGATGTTTGCATATTCTTGAGACATTCTCCAGATCATACTCCTCTGTGACTGATTTGAGTTGATATGTGATGACGCTTATCCGAGAAGGGATAAGTGAGACACTTATCTGAGAGGGTAAGTGCGTTGGGCTTATAGCCCAACATCCCTTGTGGAGAGCACATGAGGACATGTCCCATGTCGAGAACACATGAGGAAATGTCAAGGGAGTTAAACCTTGACGTCACACACTATGGGAGTTGACCCTAGTATTTCTAGAGGGTGTAGCCTCTAGAAGTCCACATGGGAGTGCCATGTGTGACAAACATTCTCCAGATCATACTCCTCTGTGAATTGAGTTGAGTTGATTTGTGAGGACACTTATTCAAGAAGGGATAAGTGGGACACTTATTCGAGAAGGGATAAGTGCACTTGGGATTATAGCCCAACGTCCCACGTGGAGAGAACATGAGGACATGTCAAGGGAGTTGACCCTTGACGTCACACACTATGGGGAGTTGACCCTAATTGTTCCTAGAGGGATTAGCCTCTAGAAGTCCACATGGGAGTGCCATGTGTGAGAAACATTTTGCTACTATGGTGGTTGTGCACCACTGGTGGATACTGCATGTCTCTGGACAGTATTTGTGTACTACTATTGAAAGATACCTCCCTAGCTAAGAGGGAGTGTTGATGTTTTAGCATCGGGCATAACTTCTCCTAGATTGGGATGCAGACCAAGGGAGATAGGATACATTTATCATAAAGGTGCACTTGTGGTAAATGGGCCCAGACGTAGTACTTCCTTGATCATGACAAGGAATAATATGGAATTGAGATGCTTGAAGTGCTTTCCACATGTCAGTTAGCACCAGGCTGATATTCACTCACATGTGTGTATGAATTGAAACCCAAGATTTTCTCAATGAGGTAAGGCCCGATCCAAAGTGCTTCAAATTTTGTATGCATTGATGGATTTTGTTTCTCTTTTTTCCAGAGCAATACCAATTCGCCTTTTCAAAGTTCTTGATCGTTGCACTTTGATCAAAGTATTTTTTAACACCTTGATGCCTCTCTGATATTTTATGTGAAGCTTCACTTTTTTCTTCATCTAATATCAACAACTGATTTAATCTCTTCTGTAAAAGAGAATATCCTCAGTGTCCTCGATGTTAACTGCTTAAGTTAAGGCATTTAATTCAAGGTTGATCAACATTTTTTCTTCCTTTCCATAAACCAACATATAAGGAGACATCCCAGTGCTATCTTTCAGAGTCATTATGCTTTCCCATAAAGCATCTGTCAATTTAAAGTGCCAATTTTTTTTTGACTTCGATCAATAGTTTTTTTTAGAATCTGAATGAGTGTCTTATTGGTAGACTCGCTAAGGCCATTCCCTTATGGATAATAGTTCGATGATTGTCCCATCACGATGCCATACTCTCTGCAAAATTTTGTGATTTTTGACCCAATGGAAATTGAGCCATTGTCTATACTGAGTTTTTTTGGAACACCAAATCTTGACAAGATGTTATCCTTGAGGAATTTAATCAATTCATTAGAATCAACCTTTTTCAATGTTATTACTTCTTTCCATTTGGTGAAGTAGTTTGTAGCAGTAAGAATATATATGTGCCCCTTACTTGATTTTGGATTTATTGGTCCAATGACATCCAACCCCCATTGTGTGAATGGTTCTACAGATATGGGTTGCAAAGGCATTGCAAACCTCTTCATTATTCCTGAAAATTGTTGATAAGGGATGCATTTTCTTACCATCACATATGAATCCTTGAAAATTGATGGCCAATAATATCCAACTCTTATTATTTTATGTGTTGTAGCAGTAGGTGCAAAATGTACCCCACATATGCCTTCTTGAAATTCTTGTATCAGTTATTGAGCTCTCTTTTCATCAACACACCTCAATAACATGCCATCATAATTCCTTCTGAATAATATTTCAACAATCAACATATACTGATTTGACTTCATCTTTAATGCCATTCTTTCCTTTGGAGTCATGCAGATGGGAAATTGTCCAGACTTTAAATAAAATACATTGTCTTTGTACCACTCCGAACCAGATATAGGATTTTCAATTGAAACCAAAATTACTCCATTCAAAACATCACTATTCGAAATAAGCTTGCACAATCCTTTCCCTTTAACTACTTTCAAAGGCTTTATTTCAAGGTTATATTCTTGAATTTTTGCGAGCCAATTTGCCCATTTCCCTTCTCTTAATTGTTGGTTCAAAAGCATCTTCACTGGAGAGGATGGAACATATGCTAGGACATGAGAATTTAAAATATAGGTGTGAAATGTAGATTTTAACCTTGTACAACTATTTCCTGCACGCAGATTTTCAGTAAAAGAGCAAAAAAGATACAATGGAAAATACACACATTAGACATATATTTTTCCCCTGGAAACCCAAACCGGAAAAACAAGCATATTCTGTATTCATTCATAATGATGCATTGTTTACAATACAATATACATATAGGAGCCAACGACATCCAAAAACCTAACCCAATGACCTGGATGAGTCAACAACCCTAATTCCTTGACCGGAAATATAAAACCATCAGCAAAAACCATGTGTCGAAAAACTGCCCAATAATGGACACAAAAATCGAGGTGACATGAAAAACAAGGAAAAATTGTGACACATTTCCCAAGGCTAGTCGTGCAAAGAATATAACACACACCCAACACGAAAGTGTGCTACTGCTTTTATGAGAGACAGGGCTTGCTTCAATTCCGAGTATCTTAATTCATAGTAATGGAGGGTCTTACTCATAAAGTTGATTGGTAACTCTTCACCCTTAGAATTTCTTTGAGTAAGGACTAATGCTAATTTCCCTTTTGATGTTATTAAATTCTTTTTGTGTATCCGAATTCCATTTGAACCTTTGATCCTTTTTCAATAATAAATTAATCGGTTTTACTATACTCGCGTAATTAGGAACAAATCTCCGCAATTTTTTTTTTTCAAAGAATGATTGGACTCCTTTCTTAGAAAATGGAGGGTTTAGTTCATTGATATCCCTAACCCTTCTGGGTCAATATAAATTCCTTCTTTACAGAAAATGTGCCCCAACATTTTTCCTTCAATTACAACAAACAAACATTTCTTTAGATTCAAAGAAACTCCATACAATCTACATCTTTCAAATACTTGCCTCAGATGATGGATATGCTCATTTATTGTCTTTGAATGGACTGTTAGATCATATTGGTAGTACGCCATGAATTTCCTTATCAAACATTTAAATTTGTGGTCCATATCCATTTGGAAAGTACCTCCAACATTTTTCAAACGAAAAGGCATATGAGCATATGCATATGTTTCCCAGGGTGTTATGAATGTCGTCTTAGGTCTGGCTTCCTCTGCAACTAAAACTTGATTGTATCCAGAAAATCCATCTAACATGGACACACAATCAAATCCAGTGACTTGTTGAAGAATGAATTCCATGTTAGGAAGAGGATAATTATTTTTTACACTTGATTTTTTGAGATTTCTAAAATCCGCACACATTCAAATCTCCCCAATATTTTTCCTCACAACCACTGGATTTGAAAGCTAGTCAGAATGTCTGATGGGATATATTATTCCAGCTTTCTTCAATTTTTCCAACTTGTTCGTCATCAACGGTTTTAACTTGGGATTCATCATTCTTATTTTTTGCTTGATAGGTTTTGCTCCTTCTCTTAATGGAATATTGTTTTATCATAGGCTTTTAGATCATTATAGCTCCAAGAAAAAACATCAAAATATTATTTGAAAAGGGCGATATATTGATCAACTTCTTCAGATGTACAATCAACTCCCAAGTTTATGTAATTTGGGGAACTATCAGTCCCAATAGTAACTTTCTTAGTTTCTTAAACTTTTCGGATCACTACTTCTTCCGTGAGACTTTTAGTATGATCATCTCTTGTGAAAAGAGATTCAGACTTGACACAATTCTTTGGAACAGGGACAATGTCATTATCTTCATCCTCATTTTCATTTTCTAGAAAATCCTTTAGGTCTTCATCCATTTCAAACACTTGGATATATTCTTGGTTATGTGGTACTGAGGGTCGAAACACTCTTTTTACTTGAAAATACATCTCACTCTGGATGCCATCTGGTTTTGATAATGAAGAAGCCAATGCTAAGGAATATTCCTTCTGATTTCTATCCCTTGGAATAAAAGAAATATTTAAAGAACAAAAATCCTCCATCAATTCATTTACTCTTTTGAAATATAATTCAGGCCTTTCCTTTTAATCTTATATTTCTGAGTGACTTGATTTATTATCAATTCAGAATCCCCAATCACAATCATATGTTCAATCTTCATCTCCCGTGCCGGGATCAATCCTTGAATTAAGGCCTCATATTCTGCTTCATTATTTGTGCAAGAGAACTCAAGTTTGATGGCATGTGGGCATATAATTTTTTCGGGGCTTTTGAGTACAATCCCAACTCTGCTCCCTGAGATTGAACAAGCTCCATTGAACGACATCCTCCAATAGCCTGCAAAATAGTTATCTTCACTTTTTATATTCTCGATCTGCTCCATATCCAGGATGGCATAGTTTTTGATACCAACATCTATATAATCTTCCATCAGTTCGTTATCCTTCCTTTTGAAAGAAAATAGTCTCCTAGGTTCATGGGGAACTTTGATGATTTCTCCATATTTATCAGGTAACATCATACAACTTCCATCATTCATTATATAGCCACCGATCATGAAAGACCAGTCTCTTCCAAGGACAACTCCGTATGTAGGAGGAATATCCACCACCACAATATTGAAAATTGTAATAATATGGGGAGAGATAGTAATCTAGGCGTAAAAGTATTTAATTTCTCAATAAGTTGGTACCTTCCTGGAATCAATTGCGTAAATGCTTTCGCATGTTTCATAGTATTTGGTGTAGCTCATGCCAAGTGCCTCCATTACTTCCAGAGGCATGATATTGTTTGTTGTGTCAGTATCGATTAGACAATTATGGAGTGCAACATCATGGTTTTCTATTTAAATATAGAAGGGTGGAACTTTGCCTCTTAATTTCACTGCTGATGTATTCCGACTCTGCTTTGGGTTTGCAATAACTGCTTCAATTCTTCCAATTGGCTCATCCAACAAATTTAGAATGTTTTCCCTCCGTTGAGGAATTTTTACTACTTCTATGAAATGTAGAGTAATTCTCAACTTGCTTAGATCATCAACAACATTTTATATCATGTGAAGGGGATTGAGTGTCTTGTGTTGATTTTTGCTTTCTATGCTGGTTGTTTTATTTTTATCACTATATTTTTCTTTATCTTTTTCAGAATTTTCCTTATTCTTAGCCTTATTTACATGTGTCTTTGTTTGGACAATGCTTTCTTGCAAGATAGGATATTCTTCATCTTCTTCAAATAAATACATGGATGTCTCGCATCCATCTGTCTGTAAAGTTTCAAAAAATTATTCTGGCAAATAATCATTTTCTGGTTCGACTATTTGTTCATTGTATGGCTCATCAATTATTATTGTGTTATGATTTTGTTGTCTGGGAGCCCTCTGTCTTTGTTGATTGTTGACATTTTCAAACTTCGTTCTTTGTTCTGGGGTCGACATCCTCGGATTAGGCACATAACTATAATTCCTTATTAATGTTGTTGTTTCATTTTTCATTTACCTAGTGGTTACGTTCATCTGTGCAATCTCAATTCTTTGCTTTGTCTCTCGGGATGCAACATGATCCATCTTCACATTCAGAATGGTTCCTTTAAAGAATCCTCCACTGACTGCCTAATTTTCACTAGGTCGTGGCTTTTGATCTTCATTCTTTTTCGAACTAGATGCTCTTGGTCAGTAATTTTCAAATTATCCATCTGCCTTTGTACTCTTCCAAGAATAATGTTAAGGTCAACACCTGTTTCAATCACGATTTCCTCCATTTTCATAGCTTTAGTCATTGCTTCATCAAGAGTATCAATTTGGAAAGCTCTAATAGCGAAATTCATGTCGGGTGGCATGGCATTTTTATAAAAACCAAGTATTACTAGATCATTAGGCCTTTTGTCTTCAGGTATCTTATTCAATATTTTATTGAATTTGAGATTGAAATCTCTTATTCTCTCATTTTTCTTCAGAAAAATTTGGGTGAAATTAGTGAGAAGGGTATGGGACGCAACTGGGGGAGCGAACATATTCAGGAACATAGCTTCAAGATCATCAAATGAGTTGATCAATCTTGTGGGAAATGTGGTATACGAATCATAATCTTGGCCCAATAAAGTTTGGAGAAACAACATTACCATCACGTCATCATGTTCAACAAGATGAAAATCACAAGCCTCCAAAAATAAATCAACATGTCTTTTAGCATCAATGGTTCCATCTCCATAAAATGTCTTTAAAGTAACTTTAGGAAGAAAAGGGAGCTCATGTTGTTCACCTCACAGGTTGAGGTGAGAGTCTCTTATCCTTCTTGGATTTCTAAATATTCTCCTTTCTTCATGTCTCCTTTACTCTCGCCTTTCTTCTCGTCTCTCTTCATGTCTTTCTTCTCGTCTCTCTTCATGTCTTTCTTCTTGTCTTTCTTCATGTGTTTCTTCATGTCTTTCTTCTCTTTCAACCATGTCTGAAATATTCTTCTTTTCTTGAAGAGTATATTTTTCAACTTTTTGAGGTACGCAGCTACTTTCTTTTTCTTCTAGTGATTGGTCCTATATATTCATCCAACTTCAATTACTGCCTTGTTCTTGAGATCAACTTTCATTTCTCTGGTCTTGTCTTTTGTCTCTTTTTGGTATTTAGAGAATTTCTCTTTCTTCTTCTTGAACTATTGTTTCCCAAGATCTTTCTAGTTCTGCTCTTGTTCAATCAATTGTTATTACAAGGTTATATAACTGATGAAGAATACTTTATTGGTTATTCAATCCAATCTCTAACTGGGGTTAGTTAGCCTCAGGCAAAGCCATATAATTTTAAGGTGCAAAACCAGATCTAAATCTTCAAGTTTGTTCCCTAGTATGGTCACTAAAAATGTTGATGTTTGAATCCGTCAAAGACTGAAACAAAAACCTCATAAGGATATGAATCCTCCTTTGTTATTAGAGAGGTGGTGCTCTTTGGCTTATGATATTCTTTGTAATTTCAGAACAAGAATAATATAGGACCCTAAGATAGTCCAATCTTTAATGATAAAAAAAGATCAAAATGTTGAAAAGTAAAGAGTATTTATAAAAGAGAATTCTTGAGAAGTGGACCAGGAATCTCACACATCACACATTACAGAAAATAAACAAAATTTCCTCACATCCATCATAGTGACAATAAAGATTTTGATCACATTTAAAATAAAAGAAGATGGCATGTATGCATAAGAGAACTTTTATAGAGTACTGCTTATATAGCTCAAAAGAAGATTATGATAGATCAATTTCAAATACTTTAAACTCAAGACTCAGAGTTATAAAATACAATCAAAATTGAACCCCAAATAGTTCAGTTGGATTTCTCAAAAAATAATAATGTCTATTATAGTGCTTTGAAATTAAAGGCGTTTGTTCAAAGGACTCAGATTGGGGCTCCCACAGACCATAAATCAAACATATACAATAAAGTAGAACATAGAAGGAAGAAAGTGGGCAAATGTCAAACAAAAAAAACTAGAAAGAAGACACAAATAATGTTTTCAGTGTTCAATTATAATTTTCTAGTTAAAGAAGAAGAATAACTGGATGAAAAATGATAAAGGAACTGTAAGTTTTAAACCTGCGAAGTAAAGAAATGCATATAGATTCTTAAGCAATACAGAAATTAATCAATGGCTCATACACGGAGTACACAGAGATTTTTACCGGAAACCCTCAACCGGGAAAACCTTTCTTATTTTCATTATATCGAATTTCACCATTCGCCATACAATATATACAAAGTTTTTAGGTATTCTGTAGATACCAAAACCCTAATCCCTTAATCCGGGATTAATTTACAAATCAGCTAAAAATAGCAAAATCCGCTAAAAATAGCAAAAAACAGCCCAAAAAAAAAATTTTCGGGGCGTTGCCCCGAACCCCATTGGCCCCGGGCTACCACCCGGTGCCGAACGCTGTGCGTAACTAGGGGGGGGAATACCTGCCCCCCCTGGGACCCCCCTAGGAAAGCGCCCAATGCACACGACAGAGCCCTAGGTGAAGGGATTGTCAGACACAATCGTCGTATCTGACGCACCCACACACACACACATGCAAAGAATATAACACATACCCAACATGAATAAGTATGTGATCAACATGGAATTACTATGATGGTATCTCTCTCTTTCATTTGCTTGATGATGTTTATTTTTACCCATGCTTGTTGCGGTTTGATTATCGATCGTAACTACTTCTCCTGGTATTTTAGAAATCTTGGCAATTGAGTTGTTCAACCATTATTGAATAAAATCCCTTAATGGGGCAACACTTACTTCTTGTTTTATTTTAACATTAAACAAGTCCATTTCAATTTCTCTAAGATCAACAGACAAATTTTGTAATACATTTTCAATATCTTCATTTTTATTTGTGTACTCGACAAGCTAGCTGTCAATATCATCATGTGTAAATTCCATCGTATTATCAAACTTCTTAGTTGATGCCCTTTTTAATTCTTCAACTTGTCCTTTGAAATGTTGTCGAGTCATGAGCATTGAATTTGAAAGATGTTTAGGGTTCGAGACTTAAAAAATTGTTCCATCTATATCCAAATCAAGAATTTTTGAGTATGCTTCGATCTTCCTTCTTGATAAATTAGTCAGTTGAATTGACAGTCCTTTTAATACATTAATTCTTTCCATCTAGCAGGATTTTAATTGTTTGATGCGGCTCGTAGAACGTATATTTTATTTCTTTCTTATCTGCTCTTTCATTGTCGAAAATTTCATTGTAAACATCAGGACTCCATCTGTGTAAAACCCTTCATCATTTTTCAAATTTGAATTCAAGTATTCCCTGGTATTCTGAATTCTCAAACCGAGAGAGGCAAAACTTTTTCCATGTCCCACAACTCTAAAATCAATGACATTATTTTTTTAATATTATCTTCAACGAAATGTCGAGTGGCAATGATTAAATTCAAAATTCCCTTGATTCTTGCACTTGGCTCTGGGTTTCTTGAATACTTTTTCCAGGATGAATCATGGCTACGGGGGAACCCAGAATATGTGGAGGCATGAAGGTTGCGTCCATTTTTTTAATTTTTTCTTTCAACCGAGCATTCTCTTCCTCCATATGTGCAATTGAAACATCAAGTGCACGCCCTGTACATTTATGAATATATGATAATCTAGAAGGAAACATATTTAGAGTGTCAATGGTGGACCATAGCTTCCCACTCTAACTCTTTGTAGTTCTCTCAAAAACCAATTTCTTAGATTCCTTATCAAAAGAGACATTTGTAAAACAAATGTTTCTTCATCAAAAAATGTCTCGTGCTGGACCATGAGTGCAGAAATATGTTGTACATTTTCTCTAACCGGTACTTCTACATCTGGGAAAGTGATATTTTCAATATCTACATCCAAATCCATATTATCCAATAACAAATCATTTTCTGGAGCATGCGTTTCTTCCCCCTCATGCTGTGAATTAGTACTTTTTCTCTTAACTTTTAACTTATGGGGATTCTCCAGGTTCCCCTTGGGAGGGTTTCTTTCTTCATCATCTTTTGAGTTATTACTATGAATTTTTCTTGTGTTAGTTGTCCCAGACTAAGGATTTGTCTTTGGTAGGGCACTTCTTCGAGAAACAGCTGGTGACTGAACATTTTTCTCACTTGAGGGATTACCTATTTCCCTATGGTGCTCTGTGGTACTTATAACAACTTCTATGTCTCCGAAGTCTTTGTCGGCTTCTTGATTATTTGGATTGTGGTTGTCATTCTCCTCTTCTCCACTTATGACTTAATTTATAAGTACATGGTTGAGCCCAACTGAAATTAAATGATTATAAAAAATATGATTATGGTCGAAACCCTTGATTTCCTCTGCAAATATCAAGTTGGAATGATCAAAATAAGCAACATACTCGTCTATCTTGGAAATTCCTCAGAGAATAATTTCACCAACTTTCCACAAGAGAGGTATGAACTGCTTTTTTCTTTTCTCAGAGAAAGTGGCGAACCAGAATTTATATTGTCTAGCTATCTCAATGATAAGAAACTTATCAGATAGATAATAAGGAAGAAAAATAGGTTTTTTGATAGAGCATAAAACCCTAATGATATTGTAGTCCTCCATTTTCTCAAGAACTCCTTTTCCCTTTAGAAAAGACGATGCTTCCAATGATAGCCAAGAAGTGTCTTCCCCAAATAACAACTTCTTGAATTTAGACACAAAATCATAATATACCTCATAGAAATGATGGTTGACTCTCCGCCTCCATAAAGCTTCATACCACATGGTCACATGGACCACCTTTATTTTCACTCTTCGAGCAATGTTTAAATCGTTGAAAGTATGACAATATGTAATAAAAAATATCAAATAAGACGACATATAAAACTTTTTCTCATTCTTGAAATTGGTGAATTGTGTAGTGATTTCATTCGAAATAATCTTCGCCCAGTCGAAGATTGCGTTTTCGTGAACCATGAAATGTAGTATATACAATGCATGCCAGGTAATGGTTTATGTAGAGTCTTGGCCAACAATTCGAGTAAACAACCAGGAAATTTCTTTATAAGGATTTTTTAAAGATCTTACCTGAATTCTGGATATATCTTTAGGAATTGATGAGGGGTCATGCAAATATTCTTGAAGAAGTTTGATTCTGTTGTTTTTTATTTTTAGGAAATTTCTTGCTTCCTCCCCTTTATAAACTGGGTTCGGCTCTAGGAATTTTAACATCTTTCTAAACATTGAAGGCACCAATGAAATAGGATAACTACTTTGCAATGTGATGACCCTTATGTTTTGAATAAACTTGTTGATGCACCAGGTGACAATATCCTTGCATTCAAAAAATTATGGAACACATTTTGCGAGAACTATCCCTGAGGTCCACACTTTGTTGTTCTCTATACCCAACAAATTTGAATAATACCAATATGAGCAGGACCAATAATAGTTCCGGTCTTCTTTAGAAAAGAGGTTCAAGTTATATCCACCAAACTGTTGTTTTCTCTTGAATAACTTCACGGAGTTGGCCAACTTCTCTTGTAATATTACTTTGCATAGTAAAGTAATATTGTTTTCTAAATATTGAAGGTGCCAATGAAATAGGAGAACTACTTTGCAATGTGATGACCCTTATGTTCTGAATAAACTTGTTGATGCACCAGGTGACAATATCCTTGCATTCAAAAAATTATGGAACACATTCTACGAGATCTATCCTTGAGGTCCACACCTTGTTGTTCTCTATACCCAACAAATTTGAATAATACCAATATGAGCGGGACCAATAATAGTTCTGGTCTTCTCTAACAAAGAGGTTCAAGTTATATCCACCCATCTGTTGTTTTCTCATGAATAACTTCACGGAGTTGGCCAAATTCTCTTGTAATATTACTTTGCATAGTAAAATGATTTTAAGTTATGTTTTCTTTTGATGGAAGCATTAACTCAAAATAAATATGACTAGCCTCGGTATAATCATCATTAATTAACGACCATTTCAATAGTAAATTCAGTAGTTGGGTCTGTAGGGATAACATTAAATGTGACATTGAGAAATGTGAAGGAAGAGACATGTAATGGTGGAAAGTAGGAGTGAGTGACTAGTATGAAAAAATAGGTTCGCAAGTCCGCAAGTCTGAAAGTCTGAATGGATGAAATGGATAAGTGTTGAAATATGTCAGGCGGACGGAGGGGGAAGTGGAGGTATAACGCGTAGGTCCGCGAGTCTGAAAGTCCATGATGCAAAAATAAACTAAGTGTTTGGTGGACTGATATGTGGGCAAAGGGAACACAATAAAAGTTCGAAGGTCCAAAAGTCCGCAAACATAGTGAAAACAACTAAATATGGTAAACTTATCACAACAAAGAAAGGGAAAAAGTGGGTGAAAATAGATGGGGAAAGGGAAAATATAGAAGGGGAATAGAAGAGATAAGAAAATGAACGAGAAAAATATAAATCGGGGGAAGCACAAAAGGGGTTCAAGAACTGGCTCCAACCGTGGGATGATAACCCCTACGGGTTGTCAAGAATCTAGAATCTCATGACCATATGTCTTATCCTTTGGGAAATGGAGTCGAAACAATGAGGATGTACAAAATAAAAGGAAAAATCTATGTACAAATATAAGAGAATGTATTAAGCGAAGAAACGTTTCAGGTGTTTCCCATTGACATACAACATTAACATCTTTCCCTTCAAATATTTAAGCATGTATGGATTGAAACCCGATATTTTCTCAATGAGGTAAGGCCTAATCCAGAGTGCTTCAAATTTTGTATGCATTGACATCTTTTCTTTCGCTTTGTTCTAGAGAAACACCAATTCACCTTTTGAAAGTTCTTGATCGTTGCACTTTGATCAAAGTATTTTTGTAACATTCTACTACTACTGTGATATTTTATGCAAAGCTTCACTTATTTCTTCTTCTAATCTAAACAATTGATTTAATCTCTTCTGTAAAGGGAGAATATCCTCAACTTCCTTGATGTTAAATGCATAAGTTAAGGCATTTAATTCAAGGTTGATCAACAATTTTGCTTCATTTCCATAAACCAACATATAAGGAGACATCCCAGTGCTATCTTTCAGAGTCATTCTAGTTGCCCATAAAGCATGTGTCAATTTCAAGTGCCAGTTTTTCAGACTTCGATCAATAGTTTTCTTTAGAATCTGAATGAGTGCCTTATTGGTAGACTTTCCAAGGCCATTCCCTTGTGGATAATATTTCAATGATTGTCCCATCACGATGCCATACTCTCCTCAAAATTTTGTGAATTTTGACCCAATGAAAATTGAGCCATTGTTTGTAATGCGTTTTTTTGGAATTGCAAATCTTGACAATATGTTATCCTTGAGGAATTTAATCAATTCATCAGAATCAACCTTTTTCAATGCTATTGCTTCTTTCCATTTGGTTAAGTAGAAGTAAGAATATATTTGTTCCCCTTACTTGATTTTGGATTTATTGGTCCAATGACATTCACCCCCAATTTTGTGAATGGTTGTTATACTGATATGGGTTGCAAAGGCATTGCAACCTCTTCATTTTTCCTGAAAATTGTTGACAGGGGATGCATTTTCTTACCATCACATATGAATCCTTGAAAAATGATGGCCAATAATATCCCGCTCTTATTATATTATGTGATATAGCAATATGTGCAAAATTTCCCCCACATGCTCCTTCATGAAATTCTTGTATAAGTTATTGAGCTCTCTTTTCAACAACACACCTCAATAACATGCCATCATAATTCCTTCTGAATAATATTTCAAAAATAAACACATATTGATTCGACTTCATATTTAATTCCGTTCTTTCCTTTGGATTCATGATGATGGGAAATTGTCCAGATGTTAAATAAAATACAATGTCTTTGTACCACTCCGAACCAGATATAGGCTTTTCGATTGAAACCAAAATTACTCCATTCATAACATCTGGCACAATCCTTTCCCTCCTTTCCCTTTAACTTCTTTCATAGGCTTAATTTCAATGTCATATTCTTGAATTTTTCCTAGCCAATTTTCCCATTTCCCTTCTCTTAATTGTTGGTTCAAAAGCATATTCACTGGAGAGGATGGAACATATGCTCTGACATGGTAATTTAAAATATAGGTGCGAAAGTGAGTTACTTATTTTACCAGAGACAGGGTTTGATTCTCCAATTCTAAGTATCTTAATTCATAGTCATGGAGGGTCTTACTCATAAAGCTGATAGGTAACTCTTCACCCTTAGAATTTCTTTTAGTAAAGACTGATGCCACAACACTTTCTGTTGCAAACAAATACACGATAAAATCTCTTTGAAAATCCAGACTAATGAGGACCGATGCTAAAATGATTTCTCTGTTGATGTTACTAAATGCTTCATGTGTATACGAATTCCATTCAAACCTTTAATCCTTTTTCAATAATAAATTAATCATTTTTACTATACTCGCATATTCAGGAACAAATATCCACAGAAAATCAATTCTTCCAAAGAATAATTGGACTCCTTTGTTAGAAAATGGAGGGTTGAGTTCATTGATATCCCTAACCCTTTTTGGGTCAATATAAATTCCTTCTTTACAGACAATGTGCCCCAACAATCGACCTTCAGTTAAAACTTTCAAATACTTGCCTCAGATGATTGATATGCTCATTTATTTCCTTTGAATGGACTGTTAGATCATTTTGGTAGTCGGCCATGAATTTCCCTATCAAACCTTCAAATGTGTGGTCCATAGCCCTCTGGAAAGTAACTCCAACATTTTTCAAACCAAAAGGCATATGAGCATATCCATATGTTTCCCAGGGTGTTATGAAAGTCATCTTAGGTTTGTCTTCCTTTGCAACTAAAACTTGATTGTATCCAGAAAATCCATCTAACATGGACATACAAGAAGATCCAGTGACTTGTTGAAGAATGAATTCCATGTTAGGAAGAGGATAATTATCTTTTACACTTGGTTTTTTGAGATCTCTAAAATCCACACACATTCAAATCTCCCCGGTATTTTTCCTCACAACCACTGGATTTCAAAGCCAGCCAGAATGTTTGATGGGATATATTATTCCAACTTTATTCAATTTTCCAACTCGATCTTCACCAATGGTTTTAACTTGGGATTCATCATTCTTATTTTTTTCTTGACATGTTTTTCTCCTTCTCTTAATGGAATAATATGTTGGAATATTGTTTTATCATAGGCTTTTAGATCATCATAGCTCAAAGAAAAAACATCAAAATATTCTTTGATAAGGGCAATATATTGATCAACTTCTTGAGATGTACAATCAACTCCCAAGTTTATGGCAAAAAATGTTGACATTTGAATCCTTCAAGGACCGAAACGACAACCTCACAAGAATATGAATCCTCCTTCATTTTTAGAGAGGAGGTACTGTTGAATAATTGGGTTGGTTGTCATTGATGTCAACCTTGAAGAAAGTCCGGTAGTGAATTCTGGTAGCACAAAGGTTTGGGTAATGGACCCAATTTTGTTTTATGGATAATGGTATGAGTTTTGATATATTTGCAGGTAAACCTATTCTAGATGGATAGTACATGTCATGCCATTTCTGGTGGTATGTGGAATGTCACATAACTCCTCACGGTTAGAGAGTTATGGCCATGTGAAGTTGGAGAACCCTCATGAGTCATCTAGAAGCCCCAAAAGGTCAAAGTAGTCAAAGTGTTTGCAAAGAAGAAATTATTTAAATAATAAAGTGAAGTGATGAGTGTACTATAAGTCAAAGAGGATGCAAAATAAATTATTTAAATAATAAAGTTAATGGAGAACGTACTAATTATGGAAAATGGTTAAGTTAAGTGGACAAGTAGTTATAAGTGGGTTAACTCTAAAATAAGGAAAGTGGGTTAAGATGGTTAGAAGGTAACCCCTTGAGGAAGATACATAAAAGTATAAATAAGAGGCAAATGTCTCTCATTCAAATCACACTTGAATATCATTGAATATCTATTTTTGTGAAAGGTTATTTAGGCATGTATTATTGTGAGTTGTCCCGGACTGAGGATTTGTCTTTGGTAGGGAACTTCTTCGAGAAACAGCTGGTGACTGAACATTTTTCTCACTTGAGGGATTACCTATTTCCCTGTGGTGCTCTGTGGTACTTATAACAATTTCTATATCTCCGAAGTCTATGTCGTCTTCTTGATTATTTGGATTGTGGTTGTCATTCTCCTCTTCTCCACTTACGGTTGAATTTATGAGTGCAGGGCTGAGCCCAAATGAAATTAAATGATTATAGAAAATATGATTAGGGTCGAAACCCTTGATTTCCTCTACAAATTTCAAGTTGGAATGATCGAAATAAGAAGCATACTTGTCTATCTTGGAAATTCCTCGTAGAATAAGTTCACCAACTTTCCACAGGAGAGGTATGAACTGCTTTTTTCTTTTCTTAGAGAAAGTGTGGAACTAGAATTTATATTGTCTAGCTATCTCAATGATAAACAACTTATGAGATACATAATAAAGAAGGAAAATAGGTTTTTCGATAAAGCAGAAAACCATGATGATATTGTAGTCCTCCATTTTCTCAAGAACTCCTTTTCCCTTTAGAAAAGCCGATGCTTCTAATGATAGCCGGGAAGTGTCTTCTCTAGATAACAACTTCTTGAATTTATACACAAAATCATAATATACCTCATAGAAATGATGGTTGACTCTCTGCCTCCATAAAGCTTGATACCACATGGTCAAAAGGTCCACCTTTATTTTCACTCTTCAGGTAATGTTTAAACACTCAAAAGTATGACGACATGTAATAGAAAATATAAGATAGGACGACATATAAGAATTTTTCTTTGTCTTGAAATTGGTCAACTATGCAGTGATTTCATTTGAAATAATCTTCACCCAGTCGAAGATTGCGTTTTCGTGAACCACAAAATGTAGTGTATACAATTCCAGTCGGGGAATGGTTTCTATAGAGTCTTGGCCAACAATTCGAGTAAACAACCAAGCAATTTATTTATAAGGATTTTTTAAAGAACTTACTTGAATTTTGGATATATCTTTAGGCATTGATGCGGGGTCATGCAAATATTGTCAATAAGTTGGATTCCGTTGTTTTTTCTTTTTAGGAAATTTATGGCTTCCTCCCCTTTATAAACCAGGTTCGACTCTGACAATTTCAACATCTCTCTAAATATTGAAGGCTCCAATGAAATAGGAGAACTACTATGCACTGTGATGACCCTTCAGTTTTGAATAAACTTGTCGATGCACTAAGTGACAATATCCTTGCTTTCAAAAACTTCTGGAACACATTCTGCGAGAACTATCCCTGAGGTCCACACCTTGTTGTTCTCTTTACCCAACAATTTTGAATAATACCAATATGATCGGGACCAATGATAGTTCTGGTATTATCTAGAAAACAGGTTCAAGGTATCTCCACAAAACTACTATTTTCTCATGACTAACTTCGCGGAGCTAGACAAATTCTCTTGTAATATTACTTTGCACAATAAAATGATTTTAAGTTAGATTTTCTTTTGATGGAAGCATTAACTCAAAATAAATATGACTAGCCTCGATATAAGCATAATTAATTAATGACCATTTCAACAATAAATTTAGTAGTTGGGTCCGTAGGGATAACATTAAATGTGACATCGATAAATGTGAAGGTAGATAAATGTAATGGCGGAATGTTGGAGTGAATGACTAGTATGAAAAAGCAGGTCTGGGGGTCCGCAAGTCCAAAAATCCACGATGAAAAAATAAACTAAGTGTTGGGTGAACTGATATGTCGGGAAAGGGAACACAATACAAGTCTGAAGGTCCGCGAGTCCGAAAGTACAAAAACATAGTGAAAAAAACTAAGTATGGTAAACTTGTCAGTACAAATAAAGGGAAAAAGAGGGGAAAAAAGAGATGGGGAAAGGGAAAATATAAAAGAGGAATAGAAGAGGTAAGAAAAGAAATGGGAAAAGTAGAAATAGGGGGAAGCACAAAAGGGGTTCAACATGAGCGATGAACTATTGATCATCACCCTGTCTGCAATGTTTAAGGAGCGATAGTCTTTTTTCTTGATGAATTTTGAGCTTGTTTTTCCTTTGTTTTGTTAGATTTTTGTCTCAGGCCTCCTCACTAGAGCGTCTTCTTTCTGTATTAGCATTTGATTGGTTAGGATCCAATGGTCATCATTGTCTTAATCCTCTTTGAGTCTCTTTTTCTTTTCAATTTTGTTTGAATGTACATCACCATCTTGGGTTAAATGTGATCCTTAGATTATGTCTTTGGCATCTTTCACTTGAATGCCACTTGTTGTTGATCTATAATGTTCTGAACTTTGTTTCAAAGTTCTAAAACTGATGTTTTTACTTTGTATTCAAATCTCTTTTTCGAATTGAAAATTGCACTCATGTTTTTGGCTTTTGTTTGTTTATGACCTATTATAAAATTGGTTTCTTGTTTTGAGGGGCAAGTATTGAGAGATTTCTTTCATTTGAGTTCTTTTGATGCTTGTCGACCTGCTTGATTGCATTTTTTTTTTTGCATTCTTTTGTTGTGCGATCAATTGCATTTAGTTCTTTTCATCTCATTTGAAAGAAAGAAAATAAAGGAAGTTGCATTAAAAAATTTCATTGCATTTGAAGGCATTGGAAAACCAAAAAGTGATTGCATTTTAGTTAGTGGGTGGAGCATTTTTGAGCTTTCATTTTAAAGCGAAGTAAATTGCATTTAAAAAAAAAAATGTATCCTACAGTTTCTTTGACTCATATATCAAACACCTTTTGCATCCAAAGAGTAGCTCATGTTTCTTGCATTGAATGTTACGCTTGTTTCTTTGCTTGAGACCTCTCTCTCCTTTCTGTAGATAGGCTTCATCAAAACTAAATATTGGTTTCCATTCATTTTTTCTTTTGAAGTCTTCTTGGAGTCAGAGTGATAACATGATATAGTCCACTTCCATTTACATTTTTTAGTAACAACAACCATAAAAGGAACAAGGTACCTAATCTAAAATCAACTAGACTTTTTCTTTATTATAAAATGATCACAAGTCTAGGTTGTAGGGCCCCATGTTGTAGGGTGGAGAGTAAATTCTCCAA
>ML798832.1:97702-119089 GCA_009831015.1 Picea engelmannii
AAGGACCTGACAATTTCTCTGGTGGACGTAGCCCACACTGGGTGAACCACGTAAATCTGTGTCTCTCTTGTATTGTGTGTCTTCTGTGTTTTTGTTTCTGCATTTGTTTTATTTTATTGCTCCGCGGTCCTATTTTTCTAACAGAGAAGAGTGCTCAGACCAGTCCCCAACACTCTCTCTTTGTGGGGTTATGCAAGTGAAGGGAGAAATCTTAGTAGTGGCAAGTCCTCGGGGTGACACCACTATTTGAGTTGCTTCGGGTCTAATACATTTGACTTATGTTCCCTTCCCATTCACATAAGCCCTCTCCCACGACCATTTCGCCCAACCACCAAGTGAGAAGTGGTAGCCCTAGTTGCTTTTTGTAGGTTACCTTCCCAGGTGAATGAAATGGTGGTACTATCAGTACCTGAGATAGATGTACAACACACAATTTTGACTCCTTAGGAGGGTACTTGGTTGCATCCGGTACTTGCACCTTTGGAAGTCCATTATGAAGTAGTTGCAGGTAATTGTCTCTCGTTTCTTCATTGACGACCTCATCTCCCATCTTCGAAAGATCCTTACTGCCTTTCTCTTTGTTACAAGAGATTTGTTTGTTTGCTCTTATCTTATAGGGACTTTGGTAGTGTGTGCTCTTTGATTTAGCATACCTTAGGTTTAGTCCATGGCTATGGAAACAGTTTCAGAGGCTGCCAATCAAGGAACCCTTTTGCACAGGGATGCTCGTCATTTTCCTTGTTTTGGAAATATTGGTCCTCCTTACATTGCTACATTGAGTCTTCATGGGTTCACTATAGGGTTACTGGTATGGTTGTTTTCCACTCCGGTGATCCCAAATACTCTCGGTGCCTCAAATAAAATCCCTCCACCTCAATAACACCAACCTCCTATTGACCCTTTACCTTATTTACCTATTGGGTATTCTTCCCTTTCTTCGTCCAGGCCTAGTGAAAGTTGTGAGTCTAGTAACCATGTACCTAAGAAATAGAAGAAAAGGAAAAACAAGGAGAAGCAAAATAAACAATGAGGAAATCAACTAGCTATTGTTAATCATGATGGGAGTGTTGATAATGTTGAGAAGCCTAAGAACATAGGTCACAAACCCAAGTTCCCTTGCAGGCTTTGTAAAGGTGATCACCTTCTTAACCATTTCCCTGGTATTCCAAAGGTTTTAGAAGTGTGGTCTCAATGTTCCCCACAACCCGTGTCACCAACCTATGTAGGTCATGCTAGTGATTTTCCATAGACCAATGATAATAAGGTTGGGGGTAAAAAAGGTAAAGTCAATTTTCCTTGTAACTTATGCAAGGGAAATCATCGTACTTACCATTTCCATCGTATAGAGGAGGCTTCATAATTGTTGGAAGACAGTTTCGTTTCCCAACAATGACCTTCAATTGCTTCCCCTACCAAACCTATGGTTGATGAAGTGGTTGATACGATTCGATCTTCGATTGACCCAAATATTCCCTCGGAGAGTGAATTGAATACCACTGATGTTTTCTTTATCAGTTTAGATTGTTATGGACTAGGAGACATCCCGCCCGTTTCAGCGGAAGCCCCTCCAAGTACCAAGGTCATTTCCTTTGATTGGAATAGTCTAACAGAACCTCGTCTTCCTTCGAGTATCCCTTTCCAGATAATTGTGCAATCTATTGATAAGTACATGTATCACACTATCGTAGATGAAGGGGCCTCTGTTGGTATTTTATCCTCAACTACTTGGAAAGATTTAGGTTCTCTTGAGATTGTGCCAACCACTAATAATATATTGGATTTTAATATAAGACCTAAAGTGAACCTTTAGGGATCCTTCCTCAATTTCCCATCACCTTAGGAAGGAAAACTGTCTATATTGATGTCATGGTGGTCCAAGTCCCTTTGCATTTTAATTTTATCCTTGGACGAGACTATGTCTATGCTATGAAGTCTATAGTGTCCACACTTTTTCAAGTGATGCATTTTCCCCATGATGGGAGAATAGTGACCATCGATCAACTTTTGTTTGTTAGTCCTAATCATTGCATGACTACTGACCATATGACTTCCCTGAATATTCCTTAAATTCAAGTGGTTTCTACCCTGCCATAGGTCAATTATGTGGCATTATCTCCCATGCCTTCAATTGCCAATGAGAAGAAGCCTCTAATTGTATGCTCATCTTCTTTAGATTTAGACTCGATAATTGACATGGTAACTCCCTCGCTATGGAAATTGGAGCCTGTTCTCTCCTCTGTTGATCCGAATGAGTTTCTTGACATGTATTCCTTCTAGAGCATTGTTCTTTTGTCTGATGAAGGCCTCTTGGAAGTCATGGTCAAGTACCATGAGCATAGTTCACTTTATGTGTCAATATCGTTAAAAAATGAAACAAATAACCATGAGCATAGTTCATTGTCCATGTCAAACTCATTAAAAAATGAAACATACCACCCTCCAATTGAGTTGAATCTTCCACTAGATCTAGTACTTGAACATTCATTTCCTTCACCTATGTGAGTTGATCCTCTTTCTTCCTCCCTCTATGGTGAACCTATTTCTGCTAGTAGCCAAGAATCTAATTAGATGTAGAAGAAGAGTCAACAGATGAAACGAAGCTTGGGGGGCATGTCTCCAGCCTCTGGACATCATGTTGGAGTCAAGTCTCTAGATTTTTCCAACCATGTTGGGGGAAAAGTACCAACCTCTGGACATCATGTTGGGAAAAAATATGCAGATGGGTATCACTCAAAGTACCAACCTCTAGAAATCGTGTTGGGAAGAAACCCGTCAATGGGTATCACCCCGAGCACAATTTCATTCTCGGTTGGAAGCTCATTTAAAAATGAAACCAACCTCGAGCACAATTTCATTCTTGATTTCAAGATCATTTAAAAATGAAACTAACCTCGAGAACATTTTCATTCTCTATTTCAAGCTCGTGTAAAAATAAAATAGACACCTCGAGCATAGTTCATTTTCTATTTCAAGCTCGTTAAAATATGAAGCACTGAGCACATTTTCATTCTCAGTTTCAAGCTCGTTTAAAAATGAAACCAACCCCAAGCACAATTTCATTCTCAGTTTCAAGCTCGTTTAAAAATGAAACCAACCCCTAGCATAGTTTCATTTTAGGTTTCCAGCTCATTTAAAAATGAAACCAACGTCGAGCACAATTTCATTCTCTGTTTCAAGCTCATTTAAAAATGAAACCAACTCCGAGCATAATTTCATTCTTTGTTTCAAGCTCATGTAAAAATTAAACCAACCCCAAGCACAATTTCATTTTCAGTTTCAAGATTGTGTAAAAATGAAACCAACCCCGAGCACAATTTTATCCTCTGTTTCAAGCTCGTTTAAAAATGAAGCCAACCCCGAGCACAATTTCATTCTCTGTTTCAAGCTTGTGTAAAAATGAAACCAACCTCGAGCACAATTTTATTCATTGTTTCAAGCTCGTGTAAAAATGAAGCACACACCCAAGCACAATTTCATTCTCTGTTTCAAGCTCGTGTAAAAATGAAGCAAACTCTTTGAGCACAATTTCATTCTCTATTTCAAGCTCATGTAAAAATGAAGCATATACTTCGAGCACAATTTCATTCTATGTTTCAAGATCGTTAAAAAATGAACTCCTTGGAGTCTCCTTTAAGCTCTTTTCAGACTCCCGAAACATGAAAAGATTGTTGAGCGAGCCTTTTTTCCTTTCACACTTGTTAAAAGGATTTGAAAGGGCGCCTATTCGGTGTAAGTTTAACCCTTTTTCAGACCATATGGACTAATTACGAAAAATAAATACTCTAGTCAACCTTGAAAAGAAGAGTTTTCCCTTGTATTGTTTTATACATTTTTTGGGATCGGGAGACTAAATTTACGAAAAAGAACAACCCTAGAGTCTCCTTTAAGTTCTTTTCAAAATCTCTAAACTTGAAAAGACCATGAGTTTATCTTCTCTGGGCTCATAAAAGTATATAGTGAAGGACCCATATGGTACTGAACCCCTCCTTCTTCAGGTTCGTTAAACATTTGATGAGGGAATCATCAAAGTTGAGCTCTATCGAGCATATGTTATCCTCCTCAAGCTCATTAAAAGACAAATAGGTACTCACCGTCCATGGTGGGGGAAAATTTGAAGGAAGTGGGTCAAGTTTTGGAAAGAATTATGGCAGTCATTTGTTGTTGCCCTTGAACAAGGGACCTATTTTCATCTTGTCTTACAGTTGGGTAATTTTCTTGTCGAGACATACCAATCCTATGACTCGTTATACTCCTTCGGCCCACCCAAAGGGTGCCCCAATTATCGTCGCACTATGTGTTGGTCTATCTCTCAATCGAGTCAATGCTTCCAAGTCATTTGTCATGCCTTGCAATATTCAAGGGAAGTTTTATCCCAAATCAACCACTCTGTAGTATTACCATCTTTCATCCTTGTGTCAGTTTGTGTTCATTTGATCCATCATATTACATCACTTTTCCGTGTCAGTTTCATGTCCATGATGGGGGACACATCATTTCCCTCCTTCGACGAGTATGTTCCTGTCAACTTCAACACATTATCCAGGAATTAGACTTAGAATCCAGTTAGTACCTTAGAATCTGCATGCCTTAATGACATGTCTCTTCACTTTCGACCGTAGGTTTACATCATTGGACTCTGATCGAATGATTCCACTAATGTTCGACTTCAGCTCATTTGTTCACATTAGCTGGAATGCACTAGGGTACCTTGGGAGTCATTGTCGTCATTGGCGATTTCCCTTGGACTTTTTAACGATATACATCAATGAACAATAATCAAGTGGTTTCTACCATGCTAGACATCAACACATCTATTTACATGGCTAAAATTGTACAATTTTGGGATCGGGATGAAGACCATGTGAACTCCTCAAGTACCCAGGTTGCGATGAAGACTATTTGAGTACTTAGAAGATTCCAGTATGGTCATCATGCAAGCAATTTTACTGATATATATGATGTCACATAGATCCACTTTGTATTGGTCTGTGGCTATGTTTTTTCATATCGTAGCTCCACTGTGCATTCTTCTGTGGCTACGACCTGATCTCGTCATGGAAGGTATGGATCCACATCATAATTTTGGTGGCCATATCCTTAGTCAGTACTTTCATGGATCCGTAGTGTATTGGTCGATGACCATACCTTGACCCAGTTTATTTTGAGCATGGGTATGCCTACCTCGAGGATGATACATATATACTGTTTGATGTTTATTTGTAGCTTGCCCCTGACTCTCCTGTTCCAACACCTTCACATACATATTTTTGTAAAGTGTTTTGGCCATCAACTTTTATTCTGACCTCACACTTTAGGGGGCATCTGTTACACACCTAAGTCACTATCAAATGTCACATTGAAGTGTCACAACTTCATTTCCATGAATAAGTGTTTGTCATGACTCCTAGACAAGTTGGAAGGGAAACCTATCAATTGGAGGTCGAAATTATACCTTTTTCCTTAGATTTTGGCCTTGATTGAGCTTCATCACCCCGTTGCCCATATATAAGGAGGGATAAACCCTGATCATCGCTCCCACATAGTGTCTTAGGGAGCGATAATCCCTTGTCCATCGCCTTGTGCACAATTAGGGGGGGGATGAAGTTGTTGCAACCATCATGCCTTGTTTTGTGAGGTTGTTTCTGAGAGTTTGCAGTTGGTTAAGGGATTGGTTCAAGCTATCTCTTATTCAAGGCAATGTCAATATTGTTAGTTGAGCCTATTATCCCCATTTTGTGGATAACTATGCAAATCATGTCTCAAGGCCCTCAGGTTGCAGATATGGATTGTTGAGAGACTACATGACAAAAAATACCCTTTTGCACAGATGGAAAACCCACTCACCACCGCAGATGGTCACAATTTTGCAGATGGAATCCACCACACCAACTGGCTTCTGGAAAGAAATGGGCCTTGCTCCATGAGGTACAAGTCAGTATTATGGTGAGCATCATTTCAATATTTAATCCATTGGATTATGTTGTATCTTAGATTGCTCTAGATTTCATGACATGTGCTTGGACATTATGCCTTATTCCTTGCTTCACCTTGGTGGTTAACATTGTGCCCTAGTAATTGGTTTTCCTTGGGGATGGGTTTGCTATTGGGAACTCCCTTAATGAGCCATCGTACTATTCCCGCCCATACTTACCACTTTTCATCATTATTCCCCTCCATTTCCTTATCTCTTGGGATTTTAGGGTGTATTGACCCAAGAAGGGGTTGTCCCTCATTCTATGGGAAGAAGGGGCTAAAGGCCTAGAGGGGTTGATGTTGGGTAAAAGATAAAAGCCTTATATAAACCTTCTAGATGCTTCACCCAGAAATCACCCAAGAAAGCAATGAAACACTTATATTTGAATAAAGGGGACCCACAATATAATAAAAAATGCGTAAAAGGTTAGTTGAAGGATAGGAGGTCTCATCATGAGCCGATCTATCACGTCCATGAATATCTAGTGGTGTGACATTACCATCATCTGGTCACCAAACTAGGGTAATGGCTCTTAGTTGCATGGCTGAGAGAAAGGGGGTCTCATCACGAGCCAACCTTCTCATTTCCATTAGGTGTTTGTGGGTGACATTGCCACCAACTAGTCACCATGCCAGGGCAATGCACTTCAACCTCTCCTTATGCTATATTGAAAGGAAATAAAAAAAGAAAGATAAAAGGAAAATTGATGGGCTTGGAAAAAGTGCATTGCGGATGAAGGTACCACACACCCTCTACAAAGTCACCCATAAATGAGACACTGCGACCCCTTGTATGTCATGAGCCCTATGCCCATTGAGTCTTCACCTCGACCACTTCATCCAATTTACATGGATTAGAGAGGGATCTCTTGGAAACTCTCCTCAACTTACGACAAAATATACCCAATAAGACACCTTGCCAACCCTCCCATATTCAAGATTGACAAGTCACATAGTGTCTTTGAGTTGTTAATTGTTTGATATAGTGATCTTTGATGCACATGCTTAGATGTCTTATTTATTGATTGGATTCAATTATCATGATGTTATGACTTGATATCCTTGGAGGGCGTGCTCATTTGTATTTGCAGGACCTAGTTGGTGGACAATTTTGGGAGAACAAGCCTAGCTTGGGCTTCCATGGGGCTACAATCCCACAGGTTGGATGCCAAGGGCCCGAATGTTAGATAAGAGAGATCAAACTTGGAAGCCAGTGATGATGAATTGGAGGACCTAGCCCAACCCTCACTTGCCAAATGACTTGCCTAGGAGGGGAAAATAATCCTATTTTTGAGCTTGATGTCATGCTTTTGGGGCTAGGGCATGGTGGTGAGATGCCACTCTTTTGACACATGGAAGTTTGAGGAGGAGAAAGGTATTCACCATGATGCGAGTGCTTAGATTCTTGACATGTGGCATTTGGAGTCCTACCCATGCTTCTCCAACACCAACGACTTCCTCAAAGTGGCAAAATGTCCCCTAAAGGGGTGACATCCTTCTAAATTAGGGTTTTGTTTGTGCAAAAAGTGAAATTTTAAGTGAATTGTTTAATATTAATTTGATAAGGGGGAAAGATTAGGTTTGTTGACCCCTAATCTTGTGGTTTACTCCTTAATTTGTGGAAAAACTATGTTAGCTGCATTTTGTATAAATAGAGATCATAAGATCTCATTTTAAACATAACTCTCCCTCTTGTGAGAGGACTCGGTCTGAAATTTTTGGCTCCCTTGGCTATTTTATCTCTTTACCACTTGTTATGGTTATCTCTTGATGTTATGGTTGATGGGAGTGATGCGCTAGACTTGGAAGGCTTATCTCTTGCTATTGTGGTGGATTGTCTTGGCATTTTCCCTTGAATTGGTATGGTTTTATTCTCTTTCTATCATTTGTTTCAAGTCAAGGTTATTGTGTTAAGAACTAGGTGGGAAGTATAAGGGAATACACCCCCACCATAGTATTCATCACTTTATGCTTCATCTTATTGTTTTAACAAGGGTTTTCTAAGAGAAGTATAAGGGCATACACCCTCTTAGCTTAAACCCTAGCTAGAGAAACATGCCTTGGGACGTAAAAGGGATTTCACCCCCAAGGAGGTAGTTTCTCTAGATCTTTATTTTCTTGACCCCCTTAACCCAATAGTAAAGGCACAATCATTTATTATTGCATTGGCGAAATAAAATATTGCATTGGGAAACATGAATTTCGGTCATTTTTACTTCTTGCAAAGTGGATTGTATTCCTTGTGCCTTGGGAACCTCACATCCACTAGGGTGTCCCCATAAAGGGGGATACTTCTTTATGTTGTTACAAAATTGCATCTTCAGCCATCAGGGCCGCATAAACCCTAACTCATTTGCTTTATTAACTCTCTTATCAACCTTTGGATTCTGCTCAAAGTTTGCACACCTACTCCCCTTGGTCTAACACACTTTTTGGAAAAGTTTGAGGATATTTCTGCTGGGTATATGTTATATTCTATGAATGTGTGTGTGTGGGCACATAATATTCGACAACTGCGTCTGGCGATCCCAACTTCTCGGATTCTATTTTTAGCGGCTTTATAAATTAATCCCAAATTAAGGGATTAGGGTTTTGGTAGCTACATAATACCTAAAATATTGTATATATCATATTGTGAATGGCGAAATTAATATAATAAAGATTTGAAAGGTGCGGCACCAAGGAAGGTTGGTTTTCTCCCGGTTAAGGGTTTCTAGCATAAATCTCTCTGTACTGTGTGTATAAGCCATTGATTAATTTATGTTTTGCTTAAGAATATATATGCATTGCCTTAATTCATAGGTTTAAAGTGGAAGATTTTATTGTTGTAATGCATTGAATGTTACAACCATAAGGCTTATATACTTTGTTGCAGACAAGTATTTACAACAACCTTATCTTTTGTGCTACAATATTGGCTTTTTATCCTGAGTTTAGCTAGTCTTTCTCTTGTATTTTCTACTTGATCTCTAGCACTTATTGAACAAATTATAGTACCATTTACTTGACGATATATATCGTTATATACTACTGCAAAATATGGACAACAATATTAACTTGTTGATCCAACTAACATATATCATTGCAAAGTGTCTTTTCTTGTGTCTTGGGCAGGTACAATCATCTGAAGAAGTACTATACATGTGGGGCAACAATTACTTGAGTTGCAAGGCATCTTTCCCTACCTTTTATTCCACTTAGAATTGATCTCTAGGGGCTTCACTTCCATTTCCTTCCATCTCAATCTCAATCTCCCTAGGGTCACTGAAATCGCTTCCCTAGAGTGACCTAGCCACCCTTGAAGTATGGGACCTACATCGAGGTGAAAGTGGGTGTAGGATTCCCAAGTTGTACCATTTGTTTCATGGTTGGGTCGGGCTTTAACCAACCTACAAATTGCGCTATAACATTTTGGCAGCGTTGCCAGGGAGGATTTTGAATCCTCTTTTGAACCCTAACGACACTTTGGTAAGATATCCCAAAGCCTTTCCCTTATCTTTCTTGGTGACTCCACCCAAGGGACATTCCCGTTCCACCTTTCTTGATGAGTGCATTTTGAAACTTACTTGACAACTCCACCTTCCTAGAATCCTTCTTTCCCCAAACCTTTTCCCCCTGGGAGGTTCAAGCCTTCTAAGGTTTACCAAAGAAGGCCTCCTCTCAAGTCTCCCGTTACTAAAACACTTCGTCTTGATCCAATGGTTCACCCTTGGGCAAGGGACCTCTACAAACCCATTAACATGGACAATATCCAAGGTTACCCTGACCAGATTCCAACAAATGTCAACAAGTGGTTGCCAAAGTTCCTAGGAAACAATGTGATAACTGTCGAGGACCACATTTATGCCATGGGATGAGATATGGAGAATGCATGTATTGATCATGAAGATGTGGCCATGAGACTATTCACTTCATCATTGATCGAAGAAGATATTTATTGGTTCAAGGGAATCCCTGATAATCATATCACGACCTATGATTCTTTTACACCTTATTTAAAATCATACGGTCAATAAAAGAATATGGTGGGACACTTGGAACTCAGTTCAATCAAATAAAGAAAAAGGAAAATGAAATGGTAAAGGAATTCATTTCAATATTTGACAAGTTGTACAATCAAATTCCAACAAATTACCGTCCTACATCATTGTTAGTTCATCTCCTTTACATGAATGCTTTTGAAGGGAAGTTCCAATACATTCTTAAAGATAAGAATCCCACATCATTGGAAGAGGATAAATAATTCAATATCGACATTGCAGAGAATCTCCTTGATTAAAAAATAGAACCTTTTCAGTATCCCCACAACAAGACATAATCAAGGACGAAGGTTTCCAACAACAATGTTCTTGATCCGATTTCTCTCCTGACTCAGAAGATAAACCAAATGAATACTAAATTTTTTTAGGTACAAAATCAACTTATGAACCACATGATTACATTGGATTAAAATCAATATGCTCCTAGACCTCATTTTTCCAGACAACAGAGATATGCCGTAGCTTGGAAACTAAGACCTCAACAAGAGGCAAAGGCCCCAGATACTTTGAAACCTGTTGGGACGGTTGATATAGAATTTTGGTGTCTCCCATGCCAAGAATGCCACAAGGAAGACGAGTGCCCCTGACAAGGCGAATATTATCCTGAAAATATAAAATTCATGATTTGCAATCTCAACGATGAGAAGATTACTCAAGAACAAATCAATGAAGCCAAAAGAATAGGAGAAAGAGAGGGGAGAATCCAGGCCTAAAATAAACCAACAAATGATCAGAAGAAGGAATTAAGGAGGAGGGAAATTCTAACCTACATAAGAAAAAATACTTCAACCCCTCCATTATAGCCTGACACTCCTCTTCCATCAACAAAAAAGGTGGCTACACCACCTCCACCATCAGTATGCGAGTTGCTTCCTAAGACAACTCCTATGGATGACATTCAATTGAATATAGATGTTATAAACATGTTTGAAAAACTGAATATGACGGTCGCAGTGACAAAGATCTGTAAGATCCATTCTGTAAAAAGGGAAGTTTTGAGGATATTACAGGTGCCATCCAAGAAGGAGGATCCTCCCATCATTTTGAATATTATGTATCTCGATCGGCCAAAAGACAAGAATCCTCCCTTCTATCTTTCATTAGTTGTGAATGGCCTCTACTTGAACAACTGCATGCTTGATTCAGGGGTGTCAACAAATGACATATCTTTGAAGGTAATGAAATAGCTTGGTTTGAAGATAATCTGACCTTATGGAAATGCTTGTGGTATTGTTTCAAGAAGAGTTGAGGTCTTGGGAGTATGCGAAGACGTTGATGTATTTTTGATAGATTTTACACATATCAACATCCTCATGGACATATTGGTGATCAATGTCCTTGATGCCTAGGGGATGCTCTTGTCAAAGACCTGGTCCTCAGCCCTTGGAGGTTTCCTTAGCATGAACCTTGCACATGCATATATTCCCATGGGAGATGGCACGTATGAGATCTTACATAACAGGAAAACAAATATACACATGTGATGAAATTGAGGGGCCCCAATTATGTCAGTGAACACTACCATGATATGCCTCCATAGTTTATTGAGTATGATCCATCCGATTTACCCTTCATGCAGGAAGATTAAGTAGAGATGTTTCTGCCATGGATAGATAAAAACAAGACTGCACAATACCATAGGAAGGAGCCAGAATTTATTCATATTATACAAAAGGAAGATGAGAAAAATGAAGTATTCAATGAAGATACAATCCACACAGAGCCTCCACATGATAATAGTACACCTTGCATCGATTTCGATGAAGGAAATCTTGGGCTCATGTGGGACAAAAGAAAGGGAAAGTCCATATATGAACAAAAAGATAACAATTCATGGCTTGGTCCTTACATTGTTAGAAAGAAGTCTGACAAAGAGAAGTACTATCTGACATGATTAGATGGGAGAAAGATGCCACTACCAATAGATGGGTCTCTTCTCCAACCTCACATCTAGGTCACATGACTTCTTCAGGGTCTATGCCCCAGGTAAGTAGGTAAGTCATTTTGATTCCCTCCATTTGCATATTGATTTCTCATACTAATTTAGATGCATTTCATTTTCATTTATCTCTACTTGCATATTGATTTCATGCTTAGTTTAGAATTTTTTGAAAAAATGTCAAAAATTTTCTTTTTCTAGTTTAGTGGGTTTTGATTATGATCATATGAGAACAAGGATGAGTAGGCCATACTACACTTGATAGTTTGATGTTTCCTTGTAGGCACAGGTCTACCAGGAGATGTTGCGGTTCTCATGCACTATACGACGAGCACATGGCCCCAAGTAGGAGCTGTATGTTAACCCCATTTTGTGGATAACTAAGGAGATCATGTCTCGAGGCCCTCAGGTTGTAGATATGGACTGTGAGAGACTATATGACCAACAATACCATTTTTCACAGATGGAAAACCCACTCACCACCACATATGGTCGCAATTTTGCAGATGGCATCCACCACACCAACTGGCTTCCGAAAGGCAATGGGCCTTGCTCCATGAGGTACAAGTTAGTATTATGGTGAGCATCATTTCAATATTTAAGCCATTTGATTATGTTGTATCTTATATTTCTCTAGATTTCATGACATGTTCTTGGACATTATGCATTTTTCCCTACTTCACATTGATGATTGACATTGTGCCCTAGTAAGTGGTTTTCCTTGGGGATGGATTTTCTATTGGGAACTCCCTTAATGAGTCATCGTATCGTTCATGACCATACTTACCACTTTCCATCATTATTCCCCTCCATTTCCTTATCTCTTGGGATTTTAGGGTGTATTGACCCAAGAAGGGGTTGTCTCTCATTCTATGGGAAGAAGGGGATAAAGGCCCAGAGGGGTTGATGTTGGGTAAAAGATAGAATCCTTGTATGAACCTTCTAGATGCTTTGCCCAGGGATCACCCAAAAAAGCAATGAAACACTTATCTTTGAATAAAGGGGACCCACAATATAATAAAAAATGATTAAAAGGTTAGTTGAAGGATAGGATGTCTCATCACGAGCCGACCTATCACATCCATGAATATCTAGTGGTATGAAATTACCATCATATGGTCACCAAACCAGGGTAATGGCTCTTAGTTGCATGGCTGAGAGAAAGGGGGTCTCATCACGTGCCAACCTTCTCATTTACAATAGGTGTTTGTGGGTGACATTTCCACCGCCTGGTCACCACGCCAGGGCATTGACCTTCAACCTCTCCTTATACTATATTGAAAGAAAATAAAGAAAGAAAGATAAAAGGAAAATTTACGGGCTTGGAAAAAGTGCATTTCGGACGAAGGTACCATACACCCTCTACAAAGGCACCCATGAATGAGACACTACGACCCGTTGTATGTAATGAGACCTATGCCCATTGAGTCTTGAACCCGACCACTTCATCCACTTTACATGGATTAGAGAGGGATCTCTTGGAAACTCTCATTGACTTAGGGCAAGATCTACCCAATAGGACTCCTCGTCAACCCTCCCATATTCAAGCTTGACAAGTCACATAATGTTTTTTAGCCATTAATTGTTTGATATAGTGATCTTTGATGCACATGCTTAGATGGATTATTTATTGATTGGATTCACTTATCACGATGTTATGACTTGATATCCTTGGAGGGCGTTCTCATTTGTCTTTGTAGGACCTAGTTGGTGGATAATTTTGGGAGAACAAGCTTAGCTTGGGCTTCCATGGGACTACAAGCCCACAGGTTGGATGCTAGGGGCCTGCATGCCAGATAAGAGAGATCAGACTTGGAATGCCTTGATGATGACTTGGACGAACTAGCTCAAGCCTCACTTGCCAAACGATTTTCCTAGGAGGGGAAACACGTCCTATTTTTTAGCTTGATGTCATGCTTTTGGGGCTAGGGCATGGTGGTGAGATGTCACTCTTTTTACACATGGATGTTTGAGGAGGAGAAAGGTATTCACCATGATGAGAGTGCTTAGATTCTTGACATGTGGCCTTTGGAGGCCTACCCATGCTTCTCCAACACCAACGACTTCCTCAAAGTGGATAAAACGTCCCCTAAAGGGGTGACGTCCTCCTAAATTAGGGTTTTATTTGTGCAAAAAGTGAAATTTTAAGTGAATTGTTTAATATTACTTTGTTAAGGGGGAAATATTAGGGTTTTTGACCCCTAATCTTGTGGTTTACTCCTTAATTTGTGGACAAACTATGTTAGAAACATTTTGTATAAATAGATATCATAAGATCTCATTTTAAACATAACTCTCCCTCTTGTGAGAGGACTTGGTCTGAAATTTTCATCTCCCTTGGATTTTTTTATCTCTTTAGCACTTGTTATGGTTATCTCTTGATGTTATGGTTGATGGGAGTGATGTGCTAGCATTGGAAGGCTTATCTCTTTCTATTGTGGTGGATTGTCTAGGCATTTTCCCTTGAATTGGTATGGTTTTTATTCTCTTGCTATCATTTGTTTCAAGTCAAGGTTATTGTGATAGGAACTAGGTGGGAAGTATAAGGGAATACACCCCCACCATAGTCTTAATCACTTTATGCTTCATCTTATTGCTTTAATAAGGGTTTGCTAAGAGAAGTATAAGGGCATACACTCTCTTAGCTTAAACCCTAGCTAGAGAAAATAACCTTGGGAAGTAAAATGGCTTACAGCCCCAAGGAGGTATTTTCTCTAGCTCTTTCTATTCTTGACCCCATTAACCCAATAGTAAAGGCACTAGTAATTTATTATTGCATTGGAGAAATAAAATATTGCATTGGGGTACATGAATTTCAGTCATTTTTACTTTTTGCAAAGTGGATTGTACTCCTTTTGCCTTGGGAACCTCACAACCACTAGGGCATCCCCATCAAGGGGATACTTCTTGCTGCTATTACAAAATTGTATCTTCATCCATTAGGGCTGCAGAAACCCTAACTCATTTGCTTGATTAACTGTCTTATCAACCTTCGGATTTTGCTCAAAATTTGCACACCTACTCCCCTTAGTCTAGTGCAATTTTTGGCAATGTTTGAGGAGATTTCAGTGGCTTATTTTCTTGCTGTAATAAATTGAATGTTACAGCCATAAGGCTGGTATAATTTTCTGTAGACAAGTATTTACAACAACTTTATCTTTTTTGCTAGAATATTGGCTTTTTATCTTGAGTTTAACTAGTCTTTCTCTTTATTTTCTACTTGATCTCTAGCACTTATTGAGCAGCTTATAGTACCATTTAGTTGCTGACATTTAATATTATATACTACTGCAAAATAGGGACAAAAATATTAACTTGCTGATCCAACTAACATATATCATTGTAAATTTTCTTTTCTTGTGTCTCAGGCAGGTACAATCATCCGAATAAATACTATACCTATGCGGCAACTTGCAAGGCATCTTTCCATACTTTTTATTCCACTTAGACTTGACCTCTAGGGGCTTCACTTCCATTTCCCTCCATCTCCATCCCAATCCCCCCAAGATCACCAGGATCGCCTCCCTAGAGTGACCTAGTCACCCTTGAAGTGCGGGACCTACATCGAGGTGACATTGGGTGTAGGATTCCCAAGTTCTAGGACTTGTTTCGTGGTTGGGTCGGGATTTTCCCAACCTATAACTTGCGCTATAACAGAGACAAATCCTCATTTGATTACATCCTCTCCTCAAAACTATCCTATGGTTGTGTTTCCTCAATACCTATATAATGAAGGCCATGCTTGAGTGAAAACGGGGTAGAGAATTTCAGAGTATCATACTTATGATATTGAGACATTCAAGGGGAGGAGAATTAAGAGTATTATACTTTGATTGTGTGAGATCCAAGGGGATGGAAAGGAGAGCTTGGATGAGTTGTTGCAACATCAAGATTGAGATTGTAAGTGCTTTCATTTTGTTGGCTTTCCATTAATACATAATTTGGCCTATTCCTCTCATGTCTATGCATTCATTATATGCATGTCTATTGTTGCTAAATTCATCATATATAGATCTATTTTTACTTAACAATATAGTATGGAAGAAGGAGGTTTCACTTTGTTCCTTGCATGAATTTTCTTGCACCTAGGAACTTGGATATCAAGGTCAAAGGTTGGAGCAGCGAGGATAACTGACGTAAAAAGGTAAGTTACCCATCTCTCTTCTTATTCTAATTGTTGAAATAGGTCTAGAGGGAAATTAGTTCACCACTTGTTTTCTTTTGTCTTGGATCAAAGATGGTTCTTGATCCAAAGGGGGGTTTCACCTGTTCACAGTGGGAAATTTACCACAACATTAAGCTATTAAGTTATTGGAAAGTTTAACAAGACTTTTTAGCCAACATTCATTTTAAAAAAAAATTAAAAGATTTAAAGACAAATAAACTTAAAAAAGAAAAAGACACCACACACAAAAACACAAGCAATTCCTAAGAGTTGTTTTTCCTTTAAAAGAAAGTAATGTTTATTCGATGTGCCATCAAATAATTATGAACAACGAAGAAAAATACTTGTACCAAGTAGCTCTAATTTTGTTTTTTATTTCATCAAGCACCTTCCCCATTTTCTTAAAATAAAAAATTATTTCGTTGGGACCCTAATATTGAGGCTTTAGGCCTATTTGATGATGGAAAAAAATATTAAATTGAGTTGGATTTAAACTATTTAACGGACAAGTACTTATGATCTATGGGAATGGGAAGCTACCATTTCGGAGACATTATACTTTAATAACATGGTCTTCTATTATGTCATCTTCTATTTCTTTCTTGCGTCATGCCAATGCTTTCCCACCTTGCCAAGTGTAGATCCTTCCACTACTTAATTAACACTGCAACACACCTGGAATGATCATTAATTTTCTGTATAATCCAATCCTTCTCCAGGAGCACCAGATTTCCTAGAGAACTTAAACACTCTGGAACTCATGGTCACACCAATAAAACACTCCTCGAGCATGTGCAAGAGAATTTCAAAGGCGATATACATAACCTAAATCTTCCTTCCTACAAAAACTATATAATGCACAGTTAAAATCTATAAAACCACTGGGTGAGTTTTGTTCCAAATACATGATAGTAGAACAAATGCTACATTGTAAAAAAACATTGATAGCACTGGCTAAATCACAAAAACAACAAATATGGTCAACAAAAACCAACTAAGGAGAGCCCTCAAACAACATTGTACATGCCTTAGACTGGATTTCATTACAATCAATTTTCTTCTTTTATCTTCCCATCTGACCCCATGCACTGGGAGAAGTTTGCAGTTCAAGTCTCATGTCGGTACAACTTTTGAGAATGGGGAATGGTCTATAATGGGTTATTCAGCTAGGGCACCTTCATTGCTCAAGAGCTCTATAAGCAACAAATGTATTATCAAGGGTTGAAGTGAGAACTATGGGATTTTTCCTTGTTCAACGACACTGGGCGGGAACCCATTTTTAGTGGTTGTTTATGGATTTTTTATGCTAAAATATGCCCATCTTCTGTTAGACGAGAGTGATATGATTTTGACAATCATCAACCCAATAATTGGTGGTCTAGTGCTTCCCATCCTTGGTGCCTCTCCATATGCTCCTCTTATTCTTAGTAAGAAACCATTACTTTCTTTAGGCACTTCCAATCTTGTGAAGTGTTTTCCAAAAATGACATTCATTCGCCAAGATTTTAAAATGTACTCATGATGGTGTTCAGAATTTAGAGCTCTATTTAGACATATTTGAATTCTCTTCACCTAGATAATTTTCTGAAGATGATTGTTGATCTTGAAGTAATGGTGTTGTTGTACATCCTGTTAAGCAAAAATATTGTGCACTTTCTATTCAATTGTGCATATTTTAAGCACCTTGCAACCTGCTTTGAAAGGCTCTTTATTAGTGTTTTCTGCCCAAGATAGTTAATATAAAGTTTGAACTAACAAGAATTCTTCTGTACTCCTTAGAGTTCTACTTTATAGTTCTTTTTTTCCATTGTTTTCTTGGCAGTTTTGATTTGGCATAGGTCTAACATTTAGATAATTTTATGTGCATTTCTTATATAGTATTTGAAAATACTAAACAATGAACATTCTAAACCTTGTTCTAGTTTTGAATTTTTCATTACAGAGACATTGAAATTTTCCACTTTGATTTTCTTATCTTCAATTGTGGCGGTTTCCGACATTGTTGCATCCAAAGAAAATGCTCAATCACAGGTTATAGTTGGCATGTGATTACTAGCAGGCTCAACGGTGATGCTACTTACCATTGTATTGGGTAGCTGCACAATAACTAGAAGATGTGATCTTTAATATGTTGGCAATGGAAAAATGATGATGAAACCTCACTGTTATAACAAGATTTGCCTCACCCTATGCAATATTGCACAGAGGGCCTTTTTCCATTTCCATATCCAGACTTTTCATCCCTTTTTGCAAATCCCAGAGCTAAAAATACATTTTTTCCACATGTACGCACCTTGCCTACTATACAATATGCATATACGTAAGTTGCACCACTACAGCCCGCGTACATCGAGATTTGTGCCCAAAAATGAAAAATGGTGTCGGGTTTCCATGTCATGACAGGAGATCAATGATCCTTGGTCTTCCATATATTGGAAACGTTCTGATTCGGCCCTTCAGTTCCACTTGAAGGATATAAATGGGCCAATTCCGAGCTATGGAAAAGAGGAGAAAGAATTCAACTTTGAGAGCAAAGTTACTCTGGAGAAATTATCTACTTCATATTGAGTCTGCATCCCTTTGTCCTTTAAGTTTGAACACGGTGTTCAACCCCCAAGCTCTTCCCTTATTGATTGAGAACTTCATTGTCTCTCTTCTATGAGCTTGCCTTTGGTGGAGGGTTGAAGTGGTGGAGGCCCAACTAGAAGAAACTTAGTTTCTTGGTTCCGAACTGTGCCAACACAGAAGTCTGTAACTTTTTCACTTCTGCTGATCATATATTAATAGAAATACTCTTTTCCCGTCCAATTAATATCTTGAAAATATTTGAATTATTATTCCATGGGTGTATTTGTTATGTATATTAATGGATTATGCTATTGAATGTGCTAAAATCATGTATTATCACCATATGCTTGCTTTGCTTGGTTTTTGAGGACTAGTTGTAGGTATATTGCTTTGGGTCAAGTGCTCAACGGTGGAATTCATCGAACGTCTAGACAAGGTATGCCTTTTATCTTGTCTTGCTAGCATATTCGTTTATATAGCATACTTGAGAATATAGTTGATTTCTGCAGTCATTTCTGTCTGTTGTGGTTTACCCTAGCCATAGAGAGATTTTCCTCATAACATAATTGGTGACCATACTGGGGATATGAATCTTCTTTCTTAGGGTTTGGAGTGTTTTTCTCCTTAGATTTCTCTCGTTCCTATTATGTTTCTTGTTGTATCATTGCTTGGAAACATCTGTTCACTCTGGGTCTGAGTCTTTTAGCCTTCTCCTTGTTAGAATATGAAGGATGTGTGCTCGTTTTACCATTGACAATACCCTTGTCACCCAACCATAGGCCGAAGCCACCCTCTAAGAACCTTAACCTTGACAGAGAAACATTCCGGAAGAAAACCCTAAGCTAGATAGCCATACAAAGGGTAGCGCACCTTTCCCCAAGGATAACGCATCAAAAAATGTTGATCAGATGTTCCAAACCCTAGCCAAGAGATAGTCCAAGACAAAACGTAACTGCTAGTTGTAGCAGCTGCACCAACAACTCTCCTCCAAAACTGTGCACAAGACTACAACTGCATTTCCCAGAACTGGCTCTCTGCAACTGTTGAGATGTGTCAAATGAGAGACTGGAGCCCTGTATTTATAGTGGTTCTGGCAGACTTAATGGGGGCGACTTCTCCTTCTGGGTATCTGTCTGTTCAGTATATATTAATTCTTCTGGACGACTTCCTCTCTTGGAGGCTAATAACCTAATACATATTATCTTCTTGAGCCGACAAGTCTTCTAGGGTTATTAGCCAACTCATTAGGGTTTCTTTTGCTTTCTGGAGTCTTCTATTCTCATCAGGTTCACACATGGAGGTAAATACCTCCCACAGCTACCATAATATCAAAACTCCCTCCTAGCTAGGGATGTATTACAGGTAATGGTCTTGAGCACAAAAACATACCATTCACCCGGTAGCATCAACATAGTTGTATAGACTAGATCATGACTAGATCATGAGCACCATCATCATCATCAGTATCATCAGTTGCATCATCTCTCGAAACCATACTCTATCTGAGTAATCAAACATGATGCTCACTCCACAGAGTGATACAAGAGCCATTCTTCTAGTCTGGAAGAGTAAATTCTCTAAACCATTTTTCGTCTGGAAAATCTCTGTTCTTCATTCATATAGATGATGATTATCTCCAATAAACTACTGATAGTCTTCAATACAATCAGAAAAAAAATAGAACACAACTGTGTCTATCCATAATAGTACATAACTACAATCCAGTGGTACACTACCACACCAAGTAACACACAAGTACTTGATCAACAACGTATAGTCATGAATAGTGGAACATATCCACCACAATCACCAGTACATATTGTAAAAATTTCGACGTTTTATTTGCGGCGTTATGGACAAAATTGTCCATATTGTCGCAAAATAGAGGAAATAAAAAAAAAAAAAAATTCATGTTGCCCGATAACGTCAGTCTTGCCATGTTGACGTCTCTCTTGCCACGTTAACGTCAGTCTTGCCATGTTAACGTCATTCTTGCCACATTTTCCACTGGAACGTCTCTCTTGCCATGTTTTCCACTGGAACATCTCTCTTGCCACGTTAACGTCGCTCTTGCCACGTTTTCCACTGGAACGTCTCTCTTGCCATGTTTTCCACTGGAACGTCTCTCTTGCCATGTTTGTGAAGATGTATGTCACAATTGCGATGTTTTGGAAACTAGGTTTTCCCCTCCAACGGTCACCTTAGTATGTTCACCAAGTCAAAATACCAATGGTCACTTAGGACTTTTTTACATCGGAATTGCGACGTTACAAAATCTATAAATATGTTGCATTTGATGGATGTTGCGACAAGTTTGCTATAATAATGATGCTTCAAAAAGGGTTTGCGGGTCTTCTCGACGAACAAAAAATAGATATTTGTTTCAGTATAAGTTTGTGCGGAAGAATGTCAGAAAACATTAGCACTGGGAAAAGAATTAAAGAGGGTGAAAAGGGTGATGGTAAATGTTATTGCCCTTGCAAAAATTGTTGTACTAGACGTCCTGAAAGAGTTTTAATAGCAACAACTACAAAACATTGTAGAAAATATGGACACATAGACGGGGGATCAAATGAATATCGTCCGATGGTATATACATTCATTATCTGTTTTAATATTTATTATATTCTCAAATTTTATAATGTTTTATACATGCACTAATTTTTCATGATTGTTTGTAATTATAAAGTTAGATTTTCCCC
>ML798832.1:119363-139394 GCA_009831015.1 Picea engelmannii
AGGCAAATAAACGACTTTATAAAGGGTCAAGAGCAAATATTCTCTCCACTACATTGTTGCTGGTGAATTTGAAAGTTACGAATCATTTGTCTAACACTTGTATGACACAGATCCTAAGGTATGTAATATGTTACTTCGCATCTCCATAAAGGTTGACTATTCCCCATTTTTTTTAGTGTTAATTAATGTGTAATATAAAAATGCAATATTAATTTACAATCCATATTCTTTACATTAACTATTTATTTTTTATGTTTTAGATTGTTAGGTGAATTTTTGTTACCCTCGTCAAATATTTTACCTTGCACATATCAAGATTTGCATGCCATTATGAAAGACATTGGAATGGAGTATCATAGTATAGATGCATGTCCTGATGATCATATTATATATTATGGACAACATGCATCAAAAACAAAATGTCCGGTATATGGTATCAGTAGATATCGAACCGATCAAGTAACAAAAATGGTCCCTCGAAAGGTTCTCCGACATATTCCCATAATTCCACGTTTGCAGCGATTGTTGAGGTGTCAAAGCATAGCACAGTTTATGGATTACCATGCACAAAATAAAATTGAAGATGGTGTTCTTCGAATGCCTGCAGATGGTTATGCATTTAAGGAAATTGCTACAAAATGGCCAGAATTTATAGATGAACCTTGTAATGTTAGGCTTTCATTGGCAACTGACAGTGTTAATCCATTTGGAGAGCTTCGGTCTATTTACTCAGTGTGGCCTATTTTTGTTATCAACAATAAAATTCCTCCTTGTATGTCAATAAAGAGGGAGCACATAATGTTGACAATTATTATTCTTGGTATTTATTTACATTAATTTTTAGAATTAAAATTTTTCATTTTTCTCTTTTTTTGCATAACATCTTTTATTTAGTTGTTTACGTATATATACATACCATGGTAGTAATCTCATGTAATTTCAAACAATTAGGTAAGTACCAAGTTAAAGATATGAATGTGTATATCGAGCCTCTTATCAACGAGCTACTAAAGTTATGGGAGGGCATCACTATGTATGACATTTGTAAACCAATTGGGCAGAAGAGATTTCAATGTCATGGAATACTTTTATGGACAATTCATGATGCCCTAGGACTAACACATTTTTGTGGTATGTAACATTCCATATTGCACGCTTGCATAGTATATAATTAATTTATTATATCATGCATGTTGTTTAAATAATCATTTTGTATATATATTAATAATTGATATTAATCCATCTGTTGCAGGTCTTCAAACAAAGGGTAAATTTGCATGTCCAGTTTGTGGTCCTAAGATGAAATCTCGTCGGTTAAAAAGTTTAGGAAAGGAGGTGTTTGATGAGTATAGAAACTTCCTTTCTAAGAACCATAAGTATCGTACTACTGAAAAAAATCTTTTCAATGGGAAACAAGAAACTGGACTAAAGCCACAAAGAATAACACATCTGATAGCAACCTGCACAGAAACAATGTTATGATATAAACTGAATCATTTGGGCCAATCTTTCACTCACATATGTGAGATCTGAAAGAATATCTTCCCTCTATGTAGAACATCAACAATGGGCTATCTAACCTATTCTTCTCAAACAAGGAAGAATGATTGTTTCTGATTTCTTAGCTTGGACCATTCCTCACCCTGGGCCATTCCTCCTACACTAATCAAAGTGCACCCTGGAGAGAATGTATAAACCCTAAGGAATGTTGTCCCTGATTTTTGAGCTTGGACCATTCCCCACCTTGGGCCATTCCTCCTACACTAATCAAAGTGCACCCTGGAGAGAATGCATAAACCCTAAGGAATGACTGTCCAGACCATTTCCTCTGTTAACCACAAGAGGAAAATACTATCCTGTATCAACCTCCAAAATAGACCATTCCTCATATTAACCACAATGAGAAATCGTTGTTGGGCGAGGTGGGCCAATCTTATTGAGTAACCCTCAATAAGAGAGACTGCCCTAGACCACTCCCCATGTTAACCACAATGGGAAATCGTTGTCTATGATACATCAACAATCTGGACCATTTCCCATGTTAACCACAATGGGAAATTGCTATCCGTTAGAAATCTCAATCCACTTTCCGAACAGGAAAGAATCTATCCAAGATGGACTATTTTTCAATCTTGAAAATGAATGTCCTCAATAATATTTTTAGTGGTCCCTCCCAACCTGGGAGTCATCTCTTCCTTTTTCAATAAGGAAGTCGTCTCCATGAGCTCCAACTTGAGTACACAAACTCTTTCATCTTGGATAGAAGCTTTACCAAAATGTCTGCTTATCTACTCTTCTATGGAGATATGTATTGGAGAACCACTTTCTCCTTTCTGGACTTCATCACAGATAGTGTAATTCTTGATTTCAAATGTACTTTAGTCTGGAACACTAATTTTCTGTGAAGGCTTCATGTAGCTTTGAACAATAGAGTATATCATGGTTGGAAAACTGGAACATATTCATGTGGAACTTCTTCTGTCATCATGAGATCTGATCTATTGAGTAATCATCTTGATGTTATAGGAAATATTCACCACACTTCTGCTGTGCACTGGAGGTTCTCCACCAAGTTATCTTCTTCTATCTGCATGCAAGGGTCTCTTTCTGGTATGCCTCAAGGTCTCGAGATTGCTCTTCATACGCTCTTTATTCAATTTCTCTGGAGAACATTCTTTGCATTCATCTGATGTAGAACTCCAACTCATGGATGTTGCGGATGATATAATGATTCATGTAGAGATATGTCTGGTGTATTGGAACAAGTAATCATCATAGTATTCTCCCTCCATATAGGAGAACCTTTGGTTCTAGATCTCACAATGCTTTCATTCATAAGTATTCCATACACTGTTCTTCATCACGACTTTCAGTTCCTCTGCTTGATTGATTTTATTGAGTTTATATCAGGTTGACAATCTTGTGATTCTTGATACAATGACTGGTTGTTTTGGCTTCTCTTTATTTCTTGGAATCTTCATGTTCTTCCTTGTGTTTAGATTTTGGGTTGATGGAGTAGATTCCATTCCCTAAAGATTCCATTTATTTCTTTCATCATAGGATCACAAATCTGGATGGACAACCAGGGATACTCTGAGGCTTTTCTTTGAAGAGATCTTCTTCTGCGGTTGAACTGAGCACATACTGTCTTTCATGGTTACTACCATGGATATATACTTCATCATCTTCAATGGATCATAGGATTAGCTCCCTCCTAATCCTTGCTTCATGTATGAGTGCATATAATTGGCTCCCTCCGTCTAACAGAGTCAACGCTTCCATCTGCATCCTTATTGTCTTCTGCAATATATAATTGGCTTTGTTGTCTAACAGAGTCTATGCTTCTATCTTGTTGTCTTCTACATAATGTCATAAGTATTTTTCCAATTTCTTCTCGATTGTTGACTTCTTTCTATCTTTGCTTCTTCTAAGTCTCTTCATGATTGATTCAACTTATCTTGCAATAGCTTCCACGTGATTTCTATTTCATCCTTTCATGTGTCTTATCTAATGATATCCATTCTTATCTTGTTGTTCTTCCATAGGTATAGCTCTTCTTGGAACACATTATCTTCCAAGAGATAGATATACAAGATATGTACAGAGACGATGCAAACATGATATGTACAAGAAATAAGAAGAGTTTTGTTACCTTTAGAAGAAGTCTCTTCCATCCTGCTTAGTCTTCTTTGTAGGTTCCTTTTCTTCGGCAATTGATGCTTCATGTTTATCCTTTCTTTTCTTTAGCTTGGGACAATGATTCTTGTAGTGACCATACTTTCGACAGTTGACCCATTGTACTTATGAGATGTCTTTTTCTTGATTTGGCTTCCTCCTTGAACCAAACTTCCTTTTGTTCCTGAAGTTCTTGAATCTTGTTGTGAAGGCTTGATCATTGTACTTCTTTTGGGGTTTCTCTTTTGCACTGATCCTTTATTCTTCTTGAGCACAACAATTCCAAAGTTCTTCAAATGTCAGACACTCCTTTCTTGTGTTCATGCTTGTGGCAAATGCATCCCACGTCTTGGGAAGACCATTGAATACTATGTTTACCAACTCCTTTTCTGAGATGATCTCTTCAATAGCTTGTAGTTGATCTCTTAACTGAGAGATTCTCACAAAATATGATGTTATGCTATCCTCATCATTCATCTTCATGTCACGTAGCTCATTCTTCAGACTCATAACTTGTCCAATGTTTCTGACCGAGAAGAGATTTGTTAGGGTATCACACATATTCTTTGATGAGTCAAGATGGGAGATGTAGGGTATCAAGTGGTATTTTATAGATTCCACTATGATACTCATAGCATTGATACCACTGTCTTTGAACTTCTCCATAGCTGCAACGTTCTGTGGTTCCTTCTCTTTTCCTTCTTTAAACTCTGGCTTCATGATATTTCCTTTCATAATATCCAACACTTTATTCTTGGAAAGGATGAGGTCAATCCTTGTCTTCCATGCTCTGAAGTTAGAGGCTCCATCTAACTTGTTCTCTGACTTCATAGAATAAGTCATGGCTACTTTGACTTGGTCAAACCCTAGATTTGACCATAAACTCAAACTTTACGTCTTGGCTTGCTGAGAGTATCAGGAGATGCGCTAGGCTAGAGCGTATTGATCTATCTGGAGATTAGGTCAATCCATTTACTTAAGGTGCCTCGACAAGAGGATTAGGGTTTCTACAACTGTTCCTACTAGTAACCGTAGTGATAGTGTCTTGGAAGCTGCTTCTGCTAGTAACCCTAGCAACAATTCCTCAGCAAGCTCAATATCCTAGCGACTATGTTTCCTTCTAGCGTTTAGATTGAATGAAGGAGGTGTGGGCCCATAAATTGTTAGAATATGAAGGATGTGTGCTCATTTTACCATTGACAACACCCTTGTCACCCAACCATAGGTCGAAGCCAACCTCTGAGCACCTTAACCTTGACAGAGAATCATTCCGGAAGAAAACCCTAGGCTAGATAGCCATACAAAGGGTAGCACACCTTTCCCCAAGGATAGTCCATCAACAAAGGCTGATCAGATGTTACAAACCCTAGCCAAGAGATAGTCCAAGACAAAATGTAACTGCTAGTTGCAACATCTGCACCAACAACTCTCCTACAAACCTGTGCACAAGACTGAAATTTCACTGCGCAGAACTGGCTCTCTGCAACTACTGAGATGTGTCAAATGAGAGACTGGCACCCTATATTTATAGTGGTTCTGGAAGACTTACTGGGGACGACTTCTCCTTCTAGCTATCTGTTTGTTCATTATATATTAATTCTTCTGGCCGACTTCTTCTCTTGGAGGCTAATAACCTAATGCATATTATCTTCTTGAGATGACAAGTCTTCTAGGGTTATTAGCCAACTCATTAGGGTTTCTCTTGCTTCCCAGAGTCTTCTATTCTTTCCAGGTTCACACGTGGAGGTAAATACCTCCCGCAACTACCATAATATCAACCTGTAACTTTTTCACTTCTGTTGATCATATATTAATAAAAATACTCTTTTCCCGCCCAATTGATATCTTGCAAATATTTGAATTATTATTCCATGGGCGTATTTGTTATGTATATTAATGGATTATGCTATTGAATGTGATAACATCATATATTATCACCATATGATTTCTTTGCTTAGTTGTTGAGGACTAGTTGCAGGTATATTGCTTTGGGTCAAGTGCTCAACGGTGGAATTCATCGAACGCCTAGAAAAGGTAGGCCTTTTATCTTGTCTTGCTAGCATATTCATTTATATAACATACTTGAGAATATAGTTGATTTCTGCAGTCATTTTTGTCTATTGTGGTTTACCCTAGCCATAGAGAGATTTTCCTTGTAACATAATTGGTGACCATACTGGGGATATGAATCTCCTTTCTTAGGGTTTGGAGTGTTTTTCTCCTTAGATTTCTCTCGTTCCTATTGTGTTTCTTATCGTATCATTGCTTGGCAACCTCTGTTCACTCTGGGTCTGAGTCTTTCAACCTTCTTCTTTGCCTAACTATGTGTTTGAAACATATACGTGGGTTTTTTTCTTGACAATCGCGTATATACGCGTGCTATCCTTCTGCAAGCTGCGTACATACGCGTTTTTTCCATGAACAATCACGTACATCAACCTCTTTCTCTTGTTTGCTGGGTTTGGTGGTTGTTGGGTAGGTTTTGATGATTGTCGAGTCTTCTTGGGTCTCTATAGTGACTGTTAAGTGTCTATGGGATGACAGAAAGCCTGTATTTGGTTGAATTTTTGGGCGAAGTCTTTCTCATCATCTTCTCATTTTGATTGTCCTTGTACATTGGGCTGGGTGTTTTTCTCCTTGGTATCCTACTTGAGTTGTCTCTTTCTATACACAATAGAGTATATATATAAAGTTGTTGTTTAGTCCATGCATTTTCATTTTTCTTATATTGAAAATACAAAAATATTAGGCATTTTGCATTGATTGGAATTTTGATCTTTTGAGTCTTGGTTATTTAGCTTAGTGCCTGTAAATAAATATTGCATTTTTATTTCAGAATTGCAGAGTTGAAATTGAAAATTTCATTTTTTTAAGAAGCATATCATTCATTGAAAATTTAAGTTAGGACTTAGCATTGTATTCATATTTACTTTACTTGCTGAGTCATAACATCATGAGTTTCACTACCATACATTTTTGAGTAAGCACGACCATTAAAATTAATGCTATAATTTAAAATTGATTAGTCACGATTTTATTTTCTAGGGTGCACAAACTAGCTTAGGATTTAGTGCCTTGGAATAGGATTTTGTGAGTAAACTTCTCCAAGGCTATTAAATCAACATATGTGTCTGACTAAGGGAGTGGAGAAATCCATTGTATAATTGGTAATATCAAGAGGCTCCACTTACATCAGAGTTAATCATGAGGTCCAGCAAGGTTGGTTGAAGGGATATCCCCCCGATACCTTCTTAGTGTTGGAGATATTTATGGGGATCTATTCATATCTGGGGATCTTGTTAATTCCCTTACCTCTGTGAAAGGTGATGATTTCAAGGTTTCAGGATTTGCTATCCCACCCATACAGTGGACCTGAATTATGACTACTCACCTGTGCATAAGTTATACATTGGTTGCTTAGTTGCTTGACTTGGGTGCCACATCGGTTACTTGCAGGGGTTATTCTGCAGGTACCCTGGGTCAGATAAGGGTCAGACAACACATAACCTTTATGGAGGATTACCTCTCCGGGGGGATCTGACCGACTGGTTGTCAAGCCCACGAGGTACCTTATAACTTATTCTGTTACCTATGATATTTAACAGGGATTCTCAGGCCCCTCTTGGGTGAGACATACCTTCTTTAGGGAGGGTGTACCCTTTCAACCACTTTACCCTGTTTGTGTGCATATTGGCCGTTTGATTTTTGGTGTGCTCTTTGATCATTAATAGACCTTAGAGATTTTATATTGTTCTTTGAGTTGTCATTATCATGTATAGTGGAGTTCCTTTGGATCCCTCATTTACTGCTACCCCCCCATGATGTTCACTCATTTCATGGGGACAAATTCGTTCTCTTTTCATAATGGTATGCATAATTATGACACTCAGTCCATGCCTTGGGTCTCTAATCAGTTTCCTATTGATATGCTGAATGTGCCTTCACCCTTTCCATCCTCTCCCTATCCCACTTATATGAATCCTAGCATTGGATCCGAGGGCACCATGGCCTCGTTACCTACATCTTCGTTTGATATAGGCCATGTCCCTCAACCAACTCTCACTATGGGAGGTTGGAACCTCCCCTCTTATGGATCCAGTCCTAGCTATGTTATTTCAAGAGATAGTACTCAAATGGGTTCTTATTCTACTTATTACACCCCATCCATGTATCCTTCGTCCCCCATGCCGGTTCCTTCGAACACTTTTCTCGTGGCAGGTCCACATATATCCCTGGGTATTTCATAAGGGGAGAATCAATTTTACGGTTTGGTCTACCCTCTTCACGGAACCCATTCAAATGGGGGCAACATATATCCTCACTTGAATAATCCTTATCATACCTCCGTCTCTTCACAGACTTCAGTGATGACTCCCATATAAACCTCTTTAGATTAGTTAGGCAGAGGATACTACCTTTTAGGATAGGGATAGGGGTAAACCATGACTCTTCCTAGCCTATAATTTTTCAAAGCCAATCTTTCCCTAGACCTTGGTATCAAATGCCACAACCCACCGTTAGTTCAGTCACTGCCAGACATACTGGAGCACCATCACCAACCTCTTCCAGTCATGATGGAGATGGGTCAAAAACCTCTGCAAGTCATGTTGAAGACCCACAACCAACCGATTCTAGTCATGTCAGTGATCCAGGTGGATATCAGTGACCACCCACCTTTTCCAAATGGTTCAAAATAGTTTTCTGGCCATTTTGGCAATTTACTATTTTTAGCAGGTTTTAACTTCTGGGGCCATTTTGAGGGTCCAAATGAAGGTTTTTCGAGATAGAGGTTCTCAATGATATATGAAGGCATAATTGATCCCCCAAAATGAATCTCCTCGATAATACCTTTCCAACGAGCTATCACACGCCTAAAACGGAGATCGTATGCAAAAGTTACGACCCCGGGAAGTTGACGTACTCACTTACCCAAATGGGGCCCACATGACTTTTGGCGCTTCATCTCCTAGGGTTAGGTTTTTGGATGTATAGGAATTTTGGAATTTCTGTTTATTGTAAAAGGGCCTTCAGAGCCTCATTGAAATCATCTTCTTGCAAATGCGACTAGCCGTCACATCTCTTCTCAGAGATAAGCTGCCACCATTCTAGCGAGTCTTTCACTCTGTATTTTTACAGTATCTGTACATTTCTTTCATTAATAGAAATCGTGTATTACTGTATCTCTATGTTTATGGTTGCATCTCTGATATATTTATGTTATATTACTGGATATACGCGATATCTCTGTGCATTTCTTTATTATATCTCTGCTCTCATTTCGTGCCGAAAATAATCCGGATCAGTGGTATCAGAGCAGGCTGCTCTTGATCGTTTTTCAGTGCATGTCCCAATGAGGTCCGAGTATAGAAAGTTGGGTCTCGAGCTTGTCTCTCTCGAGGACAATCACTCTCGCACACCCAAGAAACCCTCAATGGTGGAAGAAAAGAAAAACGATGGAGCAGAACATCCTATCAGTCTGTTGCTTGAGCAAGCTCTCACGTGACAGAGGGACAAAATGATGGAGAATTTTTCCCACATCCTTCAACACTTGCCGATAGCATCAGGAACATCTTCATCAAGCGACCACTTTGGAGGCACCTCGCCTTTAAAGGTACAGGTTAATTTTGATATTCCCGTATTTGAAGGCCAAATAGATGAAGATGCCCTAGATAAATGGTTAAATTTGCTAGAAGGTTATTTCTCTGTTCATAATTTTTCAAACAAGGAAAAGATCACCTTTGCACTCCTTAAGGCTCTCCCCCATGTCAAACATTGGTGGGAAACTTACTGGGAGCAGAGTTCCACAGAGGATTCTGGAATATATGGGGCCAAGCCCACTTGGGATTTTTTTGTGGATGCGGTAAAGGAACAGTACTAACCTATTGGCAACTATGAGGACCAGTACATGAGATGGACCACACTACGACAAGAGAAGGGCCAATCAGTTCCGGAGTTCACCAATAGCTTCCATACCTTGCGCACCAAGCTGGGTATCAAAGACTCTGAACGACATTTGGTTTTGAAATACCGTGGGGCTCTACACAGATACATCCAAACTGAAATGGATTTTCTGGACATCTCATCACTTGGTGTTGCCTATCGATATGTTGTTAAAATCAAGTAGAAATTTAAGCACTAGAACAAACGGGAGTTTGGGTCTGCAAATCCACAACAACCAAAGTATGACAAAGACAACCCTAACAAACAGTCTCCCAAAAACCAATCCAAGCCACAGGAAAAGAAGGGTCACGGGAAGACAAAGAAGGACACCAGAAAATGGTGCGATTTCCACAAAATCCCCTGGCACAACACCGATGAATGTTGCTCAAAACAGTCATTGGTGGCCGAGATCCAAGACAAGGAGCCGAACCCTGATTCAGAATCTGATTATGAAAATACTGGTAAAAGACAGATCATCGATGAAGACCCCACTGCTGTTGTCGCGACCGCAACAATTCAACCAGAAGAACAAACAGATCCAGAAGAGGGGGAGCGTCTTTTTCATTCACATATGTGGGTAAAGGGGACCCTGCTGCATTTAATTATTTATAGCGGAAGCCAGAAGAACCTCATCTCAGCAGAGGTCATCAAACAGTTGGGATTGTCGACAACACCACACCCGCAACCATATAGCATTGGGTGGCTTCTCCAAGGACGAGATCTTCGTGTTAGCCAACAGTGTCGATTGTCATACGGCATCCAACCCTTCAAGGATGAGGTATTATGTGATGTTGCCCTACTGGATGTCTGTGATGTTCTCTTGGGCCAACCATATATGTGGAAACGCCATGCTATCTATGAGTCTCGACCCCGTAGTGTCATTATTACTCTGGGGGGTCATCTCTACAGGATACCAGAGGTAGTTCCAACTACTGCCCAACCTAAACAGTGCTGTAAGGTAGTATCTCATACTACAAAATTCATCTTCTCCACAATCTGTTCAAAGGGTGAACAAAAGGATACTGCACCCACCACAGCTTCGGCCAAAGCACCTTCTATCCAACAGAAGCAGGTCGACAAGGTTGCAGCAAAGCATGAAGATTCCTTCTGCACACAGTCATCTAAAATAGCCAGACTGGTTAAAAAGGTCCAAACCTTCCAGACACTGGTTCGTGACAGATTTCCACAAACTAAGCAGCGCGACTTCTCCAGTAAGACAAGCAGCTCACCAAGATGAAGATTCAACAAATGCTTTTCCCTCTCCCCCGGGAACTCAACGCAATGGAGACCATTTCTTCCTAAGGAGGGTGGATTGATCCAGGTGGATATTGGTGGCCACCCACCTTTTCCAAATGGTTCAAAACAGTTTTCTGGCCATTTTGGCAATTTACTATTTTTAGTAGGTTTTAACTTCTGGGGCCATTTTGAGGGCCCAAATGAAGGTTTTTAGATATTTAGGTTCTCAATGATAGCTGAAGGCATATTGAGCCTCCAAAATTAATCTCCTCGACAATACCTTTCCAATGAGCTATCACATGCCTAAAACAGAGATCGTATGCAAAAGTTACGACCCCGGGAAGTTGACGTACTCACTTACCCAAACGGGGCCCACATGACTTTTGGCGCTTCATCTCCTAGGGTTAGGTTTTTGGATGTCTAGGACTTTTGGAATTCCTGTTTATTGTAAAAGGGACTTTAGAGCCTCATTGAAATCATCTTCTTGCGAATGCGAGTAGCCGTCACATCTCTTCTCAGAGATAAGCTACCACCATTCTAGTGAGTCTTTCACTCTGTATTTTTACAGTATCTGTACATTTCTTTCATTAATAGAAATCGTGTATTACTGTATATCTATGTTTATGGTTGCATATATGATATATTTATGTTATATTACTGGATATACACGATATCTCTGTGAATTTCTTTATTATATCTCCGCTCTCATTTCATGCCGAAAATAATCCGGATCAGTCGGGGGCATCACTCTAGTTTCCACAAGTCATATTGATGTCACATCTTCGACCTCTGTACATCATGTGGGAGATGACTCTCTCGCCTCTACCAGTCACATTGAGAGCATGTCACCAACCGTTGTGAATGACGCTGGGGGCATTGCGAAGCCTAGATGTCTCATACGTAAGCCTAAGTTCCTTTGCAGTACTTGTGAAGGAAATCACCTTTCTCGTTTGTGTCTTGCTACTGCCAGGATACTAGAAGCGTGGGGCTCGCCTAAGGGCCCTTCCGATTCTAAGGCATCTATGGTTTCCCCACATCCTATTTCTTCGTTGATTGACACAAAAGTCATGCTGCTGCAATCATCTCTTAACCATACCCTCATTGTCGAGGGAGATGTGTCTCCTTTCCATGTTATTACGCATCCTATTCAACCGAGAGTTGAAGAAGTGGTCGTTCTAGTGCAATCTCTGGTTAATCCAACTCTCCTTGTGGAGGGTGATGCATCCTGTAACCATGTCATTAGAATTCTTGATACTGCACATTTTGAACAAGAGAGAGTTTTTCTCTCCCTGAGTACTCTCCCTCCAAGTCCTGAGGAGGTTCCCTTTGATTGGGATGGTCTTGTGGGTTATCCAATTCCTCCGCCTACGTTCTTTCTAGTAAGAGACATTATTCGATATATCATAGAGATGATAACCTCCGCTAGCACTTTATCCTCTTCAACTTGGAGATTTTTAGTTTTTCCCAAGATTATGTCAGTTATTCGTAAGATACTGACATTCCACAAAAGTCCAGCACGGGAGCCTTGGCCTCCCCCATGACTTGTTGCCTAGAAAATCCCAACTGAGTCTGATTTAAGCTCTTTTCTGACTCGTCTAAAAATCGAAAAGATCGCCGAGTGAATTTCTCCCTTTCACACTCGTTAAATTGGACTTGAAAGGTCGTGAGTCTTAATTAAGCTCTTTTCTAACTCGTTTTCAAAAAGTGAAAATATTGTCGAGTGAACTTGTCTCTTTCACACTCGTAAATTGGATTCGAAAGGATGTCTATTTGGTACAAGTTTATCCCTTTTTCAAACCAAGTAGACTATGATTATGAAAAAGGACATTTTTTGGCGTTAAGTTGTGATTGCATCTCATGCCCTTGCTTGCAATATTAAACCTATAGCCAGTTCTTGCTTTGCGTTATAAACTGCTTGCCTCAACAGTTTTGCATCCTCAACCAAGCAGAGCCTCATTTATATCCTTCACAATTTGACACCCTATACCCAGGAGGGAACATTCCCCCGAGTGTCCATCTCTTGTATACATCTCCTTGCATTGAGCATAGGTATTTTCCACTGCTGGAACTAGTTTTGCTTGCTTGTGACACTAATTTCCTCCTCTATATCACATCATTCATTTGTCTATGAAAAAACAAAAGAATACCAGTGGGAAGGGAGTATTATATTACATTGGCAACAATCATGTCACCTTTGAATAGAGCACAAATTTATTGAGTCCATTTTGTCATCATAATTTTGGGTTTAACATGGCCTTAGGAAGATGAGCTCGTTACAGAGAGTTTTCTCCACCGACTGGTTAATCTTCCAGTCCCTATGGAGAATTTCATTGATGCCTCCTGCATCTCATGGTTCCATCATTGAGTCTATGATGTCGAAGTCTTTCATATGTCTCATGCTCTTGTTCAAAGGAAGTCTATCAACCTGTGTCGACCATTTCTCAGAACTCTTGAATTTGCATGTCGACCATACCCTCAGTTTGTCTTAGAATCACATGATGTAGTAGTCCTATCACGTACCCTGTTCCTACTTTCATCATTGGTAGGTAACCTTGAACCCAACAATAGACATTTCATCATTGGTCATTGACTGGGTAGTTCCCTTGTGTTCAATGACAAGACATCTATTCACACATTAGGATTCATGTAATGTCTTGGATGGAATTAGCCTTATTGGTGGTTTCCTTGCCTTTGTCATCAATTTTCCTCATTAGATTCTATTCAGAGGGTCTTTTTGTGTACTGCTTGCACTTGGCACACGCGAAAGACACACAGGGTCGTTGGTTTGTTAACATTTTCTTTGTCTGATTTCCTCCAAATCATGAAGCTCCTGCTTTGTACCTTGTGCTAAATGATGAGAGATGCCTTAATGCTCTCCTTTCAGCAGGTCTCCTTCCATCAACTTCATCTCATCTATTCTGGAAACGAGACCTAGAGTCCTATGAGTACATTGAGGCTTGCATTCATTAGTGGCAGGTTCTCTCACAATCCACAGTTGGGAATACATCAATGTCTCATGATCGATGGATTCTTCAAGTGTTCGACCCCGAATCCTTTATTCACACTTGTAAGCATGTACTCGATGCCTTGATACCTACTTTCATTATCGGTAGGCTATCTCACGTTTGTTAATGGTATACCTCAATGACCGATAATCAAACAATGTCTCATTTTGTTCAATCTCAACTCCTTTATTCACATGATGTAGACTTGCACCTTTGATGGATTGTGTAGAAGACTTGAAGACACCAGTATGTGGCCACAACTTTCCTGAGGTGTTGCTTCCTTTTTATTAGACCAATACCTATATGACTTCAGTGATCATGGGAGATCATATTGTACTCCATGGTATACAAATATCTTTAGATTGATTTTGAGACTGGTTCTACTGGGCCTTGTTCGTGACTATGACAGCCTATGGCATGTAACCACATTTATATTTGCCTATTCATGGCCACAGATAGTTGTTTGGGATATTTTCACATGGATCTGTAGTGTAATTCAAATTGGCAGCCATGTATGCAAAGTCAATGCAGAATGTAATGATTAACTAGTTCTTCCAGCTGGTTCTCTATCACTCCACTTCTCGGTTCTTATAATGTATTTCATCCATCGCAGATACTACTATGACCTCACACATCAGGGGGCATCTCTTATAGCAAGATTTGACTCACCCTATGAAATCTTGCACATAGGGCCTTTTTCCATTTCCCTATGCAGACTTTTCATCCCTTTTTACAAATCCCAGAGCTAAAAATACATTTTTTCCACAAGTACGCACCTTGCCTACTATACAACATGCATATACACAGGTTGCACCACTATAGCCCGCGTACATCAGGATTTGTTCCCAAAAATGAGAAATGGTGTCGGGTTTCCGTGTCACGACAAGAGATCAACGATCCTTGGCCTTCCATATATTGGAAATGTTCTGACTCGGCCCTTCAGTTCCATTTGAAGGATATAAATGGGTCAATTCTGAGCTATGGAAAAGAGGAGAAAGAATTCAACTTTGAGAGCAAAGTTACTCTGGAGAAATTATCTACTTCATATTGAGTTTGCATCCCTTTGTCCTTTAAATCTGAACACAGTGTTCAACCCCCAAGCTCTTCCCTTATTGATTGAGAAATTCATTGTCTCTCTTATATGAGCTTGCCTTATGATCTAGGTGGATATCGGTGGCCACCCACCTTTTCCAACTGGCTCAAAATAGTTTTCTGGCAATTTTGACAATTTACTAATTTTAGCAGTTTTAACTTTTGGGGCCATTTTGAGGGCCTAAATGAAGGTTTTCTGGGATAGATATTCTCAATGATAACTAAATGCATGATTGAGCCCCCAAAATTAATCTCCTTGATGATACCTTTCCAACGGGCTATCATATGCCTAAAACGAAGATCGTATGCAAAAGTTACGACCCCGAGAAGTTGATGTACTAACTTACCCAGACGGGGGCCCACATGACTTTTGGCGCTTCATCTCCTAGGGTTAGGTTTTTGGCATTCCTGTTTATTTTAAAAAGGCCTTCAGAGCCTCATTGTAATGATCTTATTATGAATGAGCGTAGCCTTCGCATCTCTTCTCAGAGATAAGTCACCACCATTCCAACAAGTTTGTTTCCGCTACATTTTACAGTTTCATCTTATTTCCTTATTGAATAGAAAACCAATTTTACTGTGTATTTGTTATTTTGTGTTAATAACCTGTTAATAATATGTAGTCATTTCATTCTTCTCATAAAATTCGGATCAATGGTATTAGAGCAGTCTGCTCCTTGTCGTCTTAATGCATGTCCCCAACGAGGTTAGAGTACAAACAGTTGGGTCTCGAGCTTGTTTCTATTGAGGACAAAATCTTTCGCACACCCAAGCAACCTCTCATGGTAGGAGAAAATAAGGATGTCGAGATAGGAGATTCTTTCAAACCGTTGATTGAGGAATCCCTCACGCAACAAAGGAATGAGATGATGGATAGTTTCACACAAATGCTTCGGCAATTACCAACAGGTGACACATCTTCTTCAAGTGGAGGCACCGCCCCCTTCAAGGTACAAATAAACTTCAATATTCCTATATTTGAAGGTTAGATAGACGCAGATGTTATAGACAATTGGTTGAACCTACTAGAAGGGTATTGTTTTGTCCATAACTTTTTGAATAGAGAAAATATTACTTTTGCGCTCCTAAACGTTGTTCCCCATGTCAAATGTTGGTGGGAAACTTTCTGTGAGCAAAAGGAAATAGAATAATCCTCATTATTTACAGTCACGACCGCCTGAGAATCCTTCAGGGATGCTATTAAGGAAAAATACTACCCTGTCAGAAGTTATGACGACTTGTATGCCAAATGGACCACACTGCGACAAGAAAGAGACAAAGTAGTGCCAGATTTCACAAATATCTTCCATACCTTGCGCCCCAAGCTGGGTATTAAATATTCAGAGCAACATCTGGTGTCCAGGTATTGCGATGCTCTGCATAGATACATCCAGACCGAAATGGAATTTTTGGACATCTCATCCTTGGGCGTAGCCTATCGATATGTCGTTAAAATCGAGCAGAAGCTCAAACAAAAGACGAAACAATTTGGGCCTGGGAACCTCTCACCACAAATGCCAGGAAAGGGTGACCCCAACCCACAGAAAAAAGGACATAGCAAAGATGGACAGTATTAGGACAACCAGTCCAAGCCACACGCAAAGAAGGACACCAGAAAGACAAAGAAAGATACCGGGAAGTGGTGCAACTTCCATAAGATCCTTTGGCATAACACTGCTAACTGCCACTCAAAGCAGTCGCTGGTAGCCGAAGTGAAAGCCTCTGAATCAGATGTGGGTCTGAATCTGAGCTAGAACTAGAAAGGAGAAGACAGATCATTGATGCGAAACCCAGTGCCACTGTTGCTACCACCAATCTCTAGCTTGGTGAACCAAACAAGCCAGAAGAAGGAGAACGCCTCTTCCATTCACATATGTGGGTAAAAGGCACCCAACTGCACTTCATCATTGATAGTGGTAGCCAAAATAACCTCATCTCAACAGAGGTCGTCAAGCGGTTGGCCTTGCCGACAATGCCGCACCCACAACCCTACACCATTGGATGGATCCACCAAGGAAGCGATCCGCCAAGGAAGCGATCTCTGCGTCAGCCAATAGTGTCGACTGTCATATGACATCAAGCCCTTAAAAGACGAGGTATTGTGTGATGTTTCTCCTCTCGAATTTTGTGATGTTCTTTTGGGCCAACCTTATTTATGGAAACGTCATGTTGTATATGAGTGTAGGCCTCTTAGTGTTATTATTACTTTGAACAAGAAATTGTACAGGATACCCAAGGCAGTCTCACCTAGTGCTATTTCCTTGATCTCTGCTAAGCAATGGAGGAAGGTCATCTCTCAGACGGGGAAGTTTGTCTTCTTCGTGATTCACTCTCAAAATAAGCGAAAGATCACAGCCACATCCAGGGTCTCTGTGGTCGACCTCTCCACACAACAGAAGCAAGTAGATAAGGTCATGGAAGAATACTCAGATATCTTCTTCTCACCTACCAGGGTACCTCTACACTGCCAGGTCAAGCACCCCATTGATCTGACCCCCAACGCACCGCTTCCCAAAGGGCCAGTCTATCGCCGCTCTCTGTTAGAGAATGAGGAGATCAAGTGACAGATCCAAGAACTGCTCCACAAGGGGCACATCTATCCCATATCATTACCTTGTGGGAGCCCAATCGTGTTGGTACAGAAGAAATATGAAACCTGACGACTCTACATTGATTACTGGGCTCTGAATAAAATCACATTCAGAAACTGGTACCCGATTCCCTAAATCGACGACCTCCTTGATCAACTCATGGGGGGAAAATACTTCAGTAAGATTGATCTGAAGTCTGGCTACCACCAGGTCCTGATAGAATAGACAGATGTATGGAAACCACCTTCAAGTCAAAGGAAGGCCTTTTTGAATGGTTGGTCATGCCCTTTGGTTTGAGAAATGCTCCAGCCACTTTTATGAGGATGATGGATGATATCCTGCAACCATTCACCAATACTTTTGTAGTGGTGTATCTGGATGACATTCTCATTTACAACAAGACTTGGGCCAAACACTTGCAACATATTTAGCAGGTTCTGCACACCCTGCGACAACACAAGCTATATGCCAACTTGGAAAAGTGCTCCTTCATCATGGACATGGTCCATTACCCGGGCTACATCATTGATCAACATGGCGTACATGTGGATCCAACCAAGATCCAAGTCATCCGTTACTGGCCAGCCCCAACCACACTCACTAAGCTTCAGAGCTTCTTGGGCCTTGCCAATTTCTACCGCAGGTTCGTGTTGGGATTCTCCCATATTGCATGGGCCCTCAGCTAAATAACCAGGGGTGGTGGTAAGGCGAAATTTGTGTGGGGTCGGTACCAACAACAAGCATTCAATGATTTGAAGCAATGCTTGTGCTCAGTCACAATACTTTCACTACCAGACCTGCAATAGCCCTTTGAGATTGAGACAAATGCTTCAGACTATGCGGTGGGCGCCATTCTCACTTAGCACGACCACCCCGTGGCCTATCATAGTGAGATACTATCATATGTTGTCCGTAAGTACCCTACTTACGACAAAGAAATGTACTCCATTGTGCAAGCCTGCCACCAGTGGAGACATTACATTCTTGGGAAGGAGACAGTCATCCACATTGATCATAAGCCACTGCAATTCATGTAGACATAAGGAAAATTGAAGAATGATTGCCATCAAAAGTGGTCCACATACTCGCAACAATTCCACCTCAATATCAAGTATAGAACAAGAAGCACCAATTGCGTCGCTAATTGCCTTAGCAGACCGCCAGCCACGACACTCACCACAATGCTAGAATATTGCGGCCATGAGACCTCTGGATGGCCCCAACTCTATGAGATAGATCCGGACTGTTAGCACTTTGTAATTTTCCCAAGGCCGTGGAGGCAGTCACAGAGGCAACATCAAAACCACTTCGAGTCTTGGATCTAGCCCTCCAAGACTCAGAGAGGGCTCTCTCTATATAATTTAGCTTGGTTTTAAATAGGATATTAGGCTAGTTATGAGGGGTCGAGGTTTTTGGTTTTTAAATGGTTGGTTTGGGACAACAAGGAGATCCATTGGGCAAATGGGGTCTGCGCTTACATATATGATTAACTCTCAGATCTAGACAAATCTCCTACACAGGGAAAGGTAGTGGAAATGATGGATTGAAATAAGTTTTAATGGTATGAAATGAGGAAGAAATAGGGGAGGAAAAAATCCAGGCAAAGGAGCAGTTAAGAATTCCTAAACTAAACTTTTAGAAGAGAAACATAAAGATTATCAAGAACCAGAAGCAAAGTATTTTCTCCAATAAATTCTGCTCTATTAGTATCCTTTGACAATAAGAATTTGAAAACAAGTGAAATGATAACCTAAAACACTTAACAGAGAAAGGAAATGCCACCAACATCTCAACACAATAATCCTAATAACAATTTGCTTATTTCTGATTGATCATTTAAAGATTACAGACAAACATCCTCCTGGAAAAACAAACCCATGGTCCAGCAAAGGAAAAAAATAAACCTCACAGGTCGAACCCCATTACATTAAAATCCTCTGAATAAATAGGGGATATACCCCAACAAGTCATTTCAGTTAGATTTAACTACCTCGGCCAAAAATAGCCACGAATCCCCCAAAATCTGGAACTGCCTACCATGAGAGACGAGCCTAATTTCTGCAAAAAAGGGGACCGAACATACATCTGTTTCTCTTCAAGGATGACACCTGAGAAAAAACTGAAGGAGGTTATTGGATATGGGTATGTGATGGAAAAAAACCTCCTTTGGTTTTTCCAAAGTCGTCCCCAGCTGGTCGTAACATCTCCCGCAAAATCAGGACTGTAACGGAAAAATGAAAATCTGGAAAAAAGGGCCTCGAAGATGGATTTGATTCTCCCTTCTCGTGGAACCTGTGAAAAAAATGAGAGAGGTTTTTGTTCTTCATCCCTTTATGAGAAAAAACCTCTCTCGGATTTTTAAATTCCATCTTCATTTTTCCATAATATCCTCCGAAAAAAGACATGCTGAACAGGCAAAAACTAGTGAAAATGGGAAAAGCGGTTTTATTTTCGGGAAGGCAGTATTCCAGAACCCCCCTGAGGTGATAAGC